>VYZU01064703.1:37815-77458 GCA_013401355.1 Ceyx cyanopectus | reverse complement strand
GATCAAAACCAGAGAAGTAACTGTAACACTGATAAAATGTGGAAATGGTTGTTGCTTAGCTAGCTAAATATTACTGTCATGAAGGATAGTTTTCCCTCCTATTTTGAGTACACAGTATTTTTGCTTAGTTTTCTCTTTTCTCCTTCAGGGCCTCACAAGACCTGCTATTCAATATTTAAATAGAAAAATCTTGTTTGTTTCAGCCAGTATTAATGATCTCATTTTTGATCCTGTTTTCTAGTAGACTAGAACTTCTTTCATGTGCCATAACAGACACAATCTTCTTTCTTATCTGTGAAATGAGTAACATTAATTCTGATCATCTTCTGAATTAGCACAGCTTTTCACAGGAGCATGATTTTTAAGTGTTGTTACCAGAATTACTCAGGAGAGCTTAGCTGAAATCGGTGATGTTTAAATTAATTAAAGAGAATAGCCTGTGAATTTTCCCATCTGAATTAAGATTCATGATCTTATGGAGGGGAAGAGCGTTGTGTATATTTCCAGCAACAGCAAATTTGAAGAAAATCTGATTTAAATGTTGTCTGCTGCATAGGAGATTACATTAACACTTCCATTAAAAATTATACACAGACAATTGCTCATTTATCCTGACGTTCCATATATCTTAGTCTTGGGTAACTCAACATCCACCAGCTGAGATCAGTGACGATGCATGGGCAAGATCCTATCCCAGATATATTCAGGAGTGAGAAAAGGGCATGTGAAGTTTGGACACCTGCTTTCTTTTCTGAGGAGTGTCCTCACTGTGGAATACAGCAGTGGGAGATGCTCTTCGTGGAGCAAATGCATGAATGATGAGTCACTTGGAAGTGCATGAGCTAATTCAGCTTCCACTCACTTCAGCAGTATGGGCTAAATGCAAGAATGTACAGCACTGCATCTATTTTGAAACGTTAATTCATTTCTCTAAAGCTGGCTGGTCTATGTGGGCACAAAGGAGATTGGCATCGTTTCAGTCTCTAGCTGGTAAAGAACTTGGTAGTGGACAAGGGCTTGGGGTTCCCACTGCAATGTTATCTCTGGGTAACAAACACCAACTGCTTCTTGTGCTTTTTCTATATTAAGAGATAATTCTGGTTCCAACTAAAATAGCCATGTAGGCCTCACACAGGCCGCCATTCAAAAGCGGGTGTAATCCCACCAGGCCCTGGCACCTCCACCCTTTCTTTCCTTGCTTCTCGTTGTAAACCTTGGCTTGGGGCAGCCAGGCTCTGCTCCAAAGAGCACCGGAGTTTGGATTGAGCTGGGACAGAGAATTTAAACTGTGGATGCTGTACAAGGGAAAATTTCAGCTCAGATTTCTCTGGACCAGAACCAGGCTTCCCCAGATCTGGGCTTAAGACCATGGCAGAATAACTGTTGGAAAAACAAAGTCATGAACTTGAAACACGTCTCAGATAAAATGTTTTCTAAAAGCACTAACCCATCGTGCCATGCTCTTTGGTCGTACCATGTATGTTGCTGGACAGGCATGAAATCAAAGGGACTTTGTCAGGAGCAGCTAAGGAGGGATATGACTATAGGTGAACTATGGATTGCAAAGGAAAACGTACAAAATTTTCTGGAAATATTTCTAAATATGAGCTCATTAAATTAGGTTCTGAAATTGCAACATAGCCTTCTGAACCCCTGGTGCAGGTCAAGTCAGCTGGAGCTGACATTTATTTAAACAGCATGAGTTGCTACACCTTTTCACTCTTTTTTTTTTTTTCCTCTTTTGTTGAAATAACCAAATTCCTTTGAGAGCAACAGAGGGGTAAAAAATTTTACTTTAGGGAAACTGTTGGCTTGACAGAGACTACCCACTAAAGCTAATTTAACAGAGGTCCCAAAGGCTTTCCTGAATGAAATCTATTACAAGCTGTTCCCGAAGAAAGGTGTTGTACCCCTGGGATGGATGTGTATGTATTAAACATTTACCATTCATAAGAAACCATTCCTCCTGAAGACATTGTTTATTGCTTGCTGACTGGGACATAATCACTTTTATTAACATAGGTGGTACAAACACCTAGAAAATAAAACAGGGATGTTGAAGATGTTTGGGTAAGATGATGAACTCGAAATGGAGTGATCCTGTTTTATGCAATCCCACTGTTCCCTGCAGGGCAGTTATATTTTGATTACAAATATTTTAATACTAAGAGTCTGTTTTAAATGCAGGTTTTTTTGCACCTCCTCTCTCTTTAATAAGAAAACCAGAGTGAAGAGGCTTTGCTTTATAAAAAATATTATCTATAAAAATAATTTTTAAAAAGCCAGCTGACCAATCATTACAGATGTGCTTATTCTTTTGAAATTTCTTTCAGGGGCTTGACACCTCTGATGAATAAGAAAGGCAATTTTAACATATAGCTCCACTTTTAGTTCCTCAGTGCTTTTGTTTTAGCAGCAATCATTACAATGGGGTTGACAGGACTACTAACCCAAGAGGCATAGTCAGAATCTGGAGGAATGAGCAAGCAAGATGAAGTCAGAGCATTTGTTCCTTGACAACTCAGGCACTGTAGCAGCCAGATAGGGCTGGAAAAAAAAAAAAGAGAAGGCACTATAGTGCCTCCTCACTGATCTGAAACCTGCACACAGATATAATTTCAGACATAAATACTCCAAGCAGCACGGTTTCCTGGGAGGTTGTTGTAAGAGTGAAGCATCCCAACATCATCTCTGAAGGTCTGTGTTTCATGACCCCATTTTAATGACTCATTGTTTTCTCTGCAAAGATTCTCACTCAGAGAACTTATTTATATTATGAATTAGAGGTTTTGGGGAGGTTCAAACTGAGAATTATCTCCTTATTCTTACAGATGGCAAAAAAAGAAAGTTTAATGCCTGAACTGCTACTGAAGTGTTACATTTTCCATATATGAAGCAATATAAAACCCATTTGACATGCTGACTTTTTTCCAGCTTATTCACATATTTTACTTCAACTCTGTGGGTTTTTTTACTATATCTAAAAAAATGCCCAATGTTTTACAAAACTAGCACAAGCCTGGCATCAGTCCACAAGTTCTGAGAGGATCAGTATTGGGGGTTTTTCCCCATCAGTTATTTGTGACTGATGTATGGACAAATCCTCACAGTTAGGTATAGTTAAGATAGAAGAGTGAATTTTAATTCTGAGCTTTAAGTATTTATTATGAAATATATTCTGTATTTGAGTATATATTATAAAATATACTGCTTAAATGATTAATTGTCCTCAACCTGCCTCTTTTAAAATGAAATGTTTTATGCAATAATTTCCTGAACACATGGAATGGAGCTGGCAGCCAGCAATATTAGGATCAATATACCTCTCCTGTACAGCTTAGTCTAGAATATTATCAGGCACCTAGCCTCATATCAATGGTAAAACATTCACAATCATGTCACTGTTGGAATACAGGGATCTTGAAAGGTCAAGATTAGCTTAAAAGGTCAGGATTAGCTTGAATAGAAGCTCCACAGTTTTGTTTGTCACTTTTGTATGCATCTATTATAATGGTATGCACAGGGAGGCATCCATCCTCAGCTGTCTTCTTAGCAGCATTTCCAAGGAGGGTTTGTGCTATAGCATGCCACCATTAGTCTTTGGGAGAGAGAAATCCCTATATTCCGTCAGAAAAAAAATCCAGACTTCCTTTCTTTTCTGCTCTAAGCCTAAAATGGTTGGAATTGCTCCTGAGGTAGATGGTATCCCATTATCTGTTGTATTTATGATACTATTTGTAAGTAGTGAGTGACTTACAAAACCCTACCCACAGCAAATTATCGTGGAGAAAAGAGTGAGGGAAGCTGCTAAGACAATCCCAAGCCACCTGCATCTGCCTAATTCAGACAGAACTTCTCTTTGCCTCCAAAGAGACATCTCAAACAGGACAGTGACCCAGCCAAAAGTGGAACATTGTGCCTCTGTCACCAGTACATGGTCCAATGCACCTAAGGTTGTTCTGTTGCTAGACCACAGGCTTCCATCAGCTCGGATTTGGAGAGTGAGGCTTTTCCTTCCACCACTGGGCCAAGCCCAGTTTGGGGATGCAGTTGGTAGCAAGGAGAGATCACTTGCCTGGATGCCAGGCACCTTGCCACACAGCTGCTTATGTGCCAGCACAGCTCTCCACAGCATGGCTCTCCTGCCAAGTGATTCAGTTTGCACCACTGAGGCTAGAGACAAGGAGTCTACTAAATAGCAGCTGCACTGTTCGTGATTTTGTTGGGATTTTTTTTTTTTCTCCTGCAGTCCTCATTCTTTCTCCTAATTATGCATGGTTGTTATTTTGATTCACCGTTCCAAAATACATCTGTACACACATCCAGTTCCAAAAGTAGGTTATCCCAATGTGAGTAATACAAATTCACAGGGTAAGCATAGAAGAAAGCAAGCCATAAATGCACATTCTGCATCCCACCCTGCCTTACCTGTGAGGGGGAAGCTGAATGCAGAGCAGGATGCCACAAAGCTCATGGCTGACAGCAAGATCTAGACTTGCTACAGAGGATTTCAGCCAGCACATCCCAAAGAGGGCACTCTGGATCTCTGATGGACTCCCCAGAGGCACTAGGACTGGTGAATCCCAAACTGTTTAGGGCATACCAGGATAAAGCTGACCCCTTTAGTCCCACCAGGAAGATTATCAGAAACCAGCAGTGTGGTTTTGGAGCACTGGTGTAATGCATTTCCAATTGCTGCTCTGAGATAAGCATTGCTTCAGCTGCACTGGTAACCCCTGGCCCTGGCAGTGATGGGTGACACTAATGACTATTAATAAATTACTATTCTAGTTGCTATGAGATTAAGAATCCTTTTGAACAACAATTCTTTACCCCAGTCTGCTTCTCAGTACCTACTGTTATCATTGGAAGATGATGAGCTACTATTCCCAGGCATTGTATTTAACATTCATTTACTCCCAGACTGGTATAACATAATCATAATAAAAATAGATTTATTGGTTTGTTCCTCCTTCTAGCCCAACTAGGTAAAGCTCAGAATTTTATAGGATATTGAGGACACTGAAGCAGACACTGAATAATAATGGCTAATCTCTGTTCATTGTCATACATCCCAGGACAGCTGCAAATAATGGCCAAGCTCTGTTATCATCCTGGATCGCATGAAAATTAAGGATTTCTTCCAAGTACCTCCTCTGCACTACAGACCCATTTTCATTTTCCAGTTAGTCCTCTCATATGATCAGAATCCCATGAATTTCCACAGATGTAAACAGCTTTTCCTCATACTATGCTTGCTTAGAGAAGATTGTCTGGACTAGCCCAACATATATATTTTAAGAAGGGAAAAAAGACTGAGGTTGCCACAGGTAATTCCAAGTGTTCCTTCAGTTATGCAGGTTATACTGAAATGTAGATTTTGAAAATATAAAATATACAAACCCAATATTAACGATCAGGCTATAAGCACTTTTGGGGGTATCTATTAAATACTATTTTTAATAATCAAGAAGTCCACACAGGGCACTATGCACTGTGTGTGTTAAATATAAGAAATTTCCAGCTCCGTAGGAGAAATAGTCTAAATGCACTAACCCTTGTTAAACTGTGGTGCAATGTCAGACTCTCCATCAACCTTTTAGAGCTTCATGCCATCTAAGACATTACAGCACTAGGTATTAATTCCCAGGTCATACACTTGTCCCAGGCAGGTGCATCAGAGACCTACCATTGCTCAAATATTCCATCTTCTGCCCAACAGCTTCTTTTTCTTGTCCTGCCATTTCCTGCTGTCTCATTCCAAAGAAATGGAAATAAATACAGTTTGAGAGACTAAATTTCACTGGAATCAGTGCCTCAAAAACTCTCCAGGATGCCAACACCCATCTTACAAGCAGTAAAGAACTAAGGCATGGCAACTTGAGTGTTGTTTTTAAGCAAGTGACACATGGTAGTGCTGGCTTTTTGCATTCCTTGCTGCTTTTTGAAGTGTGTTAGACAAGTCTAAAAATAGCTATGAGTGTAATTGCCAGGCATTTGTAAAAGAGCTTCTTTGTGAATGCCAAAGAGATTGGAAGGTAGGTATATTTTGGAATAGTTGAGCTGGAGTAATTNCTGGGCCAAGCCCAGTTTGGGGATGCAGTTGGTAGCAAGGAGAGATCACTTGCCTGGATGCCAGGCACCTTGCCACACAGCTGCTTATGTGCCAGCACAGCTCTCCACAGCATGGCTCTCCTGCCAAGTGATTCAGTTTGCACCACTGAGGCTAGAGACAAGGAGTCTACTAAATAGCAGCTGCACTGTTCGTGATTTTGTTGGGATTTTTTTTTTTTTCTCCTGCAGTCCTCATTCTTTCTCCTAATTATGCATGGTTGTTATTTTGATTCACCGTTCCAAAATACATCTGTACACACATCCAGTTCCAAAAGTAGGTTATCCCAATGTGAGTAATACAAATTCACAGGGTAAGCATAGAAGAAAGCAAGCCATAAATGCACATTCTGCATCCCACCCTGCCTTACCTGTGAGGGGGAAGCTGAATGCAGAGCAGGATGCCACAAAGCTCATGGCTGACAGCAAGATCTAGACTTGCTACAGAGGATTTCAGCCAGCACATCCCAAAGAGAGCACTCTGGATCTCTGATGGGCTCCCCAGAGGCACTAGGACTGGTGAATCCCAAACTGTTTAAGGCATACCAGGATAAAGCTGACCCCTTTAGTCCCACCAAGAAGATTATCAGAAACCAGCAGTGTGGTTTTGGAGCACTGGTGTAATGCATTTCCAATTGCTGCTCTGAGCTAAGCATTGCTTCAGCTGCACTGGTAACCCCTGGCCCTGGCAGTGATGGGTGACACTAATGACTATTAATAAATTACTATTCTAGTTGCTATGAGATTAAGAATCCTTTTGAACAACAATTCTTTACCCCAGTCTGCTTCTCAGTACCTACTGTTATCATTGGAAGATGATGAGCTACTATTCCCAGGCATTGTATTTAACATTCATTTACTCCCAGACTGGTATAACATAATCATAATAAAAATAGATTTATTGGTTTGTTCCTCCTTCTAGCCCAACTAGGTAAAGCTCAGAATTTTATAGGATATTGAGGACACTGAAGCAGACACTGAATAATAATGGCTAATCTCTGTTCATTGTCATACATCCCAGGACAGCTGCAAATAATGGCCAAGCTCTGTTATCATCCTGGATCGCATGAAAATTAAGGATTTCTTCCAAGTACCTCCTCTGCACTACAGACCCATTTTCATTTTCCAGTTAGTCCTCTCATATGATCAGAATCCCATGAATTTCCACAGATGTAAACAGCTTTTCCTCATACTATGCTTGCTTAGAGAAGATTGTCTGGACTAGCCCAACATATATATTTTAAGAAGGGAAAAAAGACTGAGGTTGCCACAGGTAATTCCAAGTGTTCCTTCAGTTATGCAGGTTATACTGAAATGTAGATTTTGAAAATATAAAATATACAAACCCAATATTAACGATCAGGCTATAAGCACTTTTGGGGGTATCTATTAAATACTATTTTTAATAATCAAGAAGTCCACACAGGGCACTATGCACTGTGTGTGTTAAATATAAGAAATTTCCAGCTCCGTAGGAGAAATAGTCTAAATGCACTAACCCTTGTTAAACTGTGGTGCAGTGTCAGACTCTCCATCAACCTTTTAGAGCTTCATGCCATCTAAGACATTACAGCACTAGGTATTAATTCCCAGGTCATACACTTGTCCCAGGCAGGTGCATCAGAGACCTACCATTGCTCAAATATTCCATCTTCTGCCCAACAGCTTCTTTTTCTTGTCCTGCCATTTCCTGCTGTCTCATTCCAAAGAAATGGAAATAAATACAGTTTGAGAGACTAAATTTCACTGGAATCAGTGCCTCAAAAACTCTCCAGGATGCCAACACCCATCTTACAAGCAGTAAAGAACTAAGGCATGGCAACTTGAGTGTTGTTTTTAAGCAAGTGACACATGGTAGTGCTGGCTTTTTGCATTCCTTGCTGCTTTTTGAAGTGTGTTAGACAAGTCTAAAAATAGCTATGAGTGTAATTGCCAGGCATTTGTAAAAGAGCTTCTTTGTGAATGCCAAAGAGATTGGAAGGTAGGTATATTTTGGAATAGTTGAGCTGGAGTAATTCCTTCTCCTTCATCCTACGTGTTGTTTGGGGGGGATGTGAGAGCAGAGCACGTGTCCACACACGGTGCATACAGCTCTGCCAGCAATGAAATAGAGCCTAGAAGGTGTGCAGCCAGCAGGGATGGTGCTGCTTCATCAAGCATATGCTGCCTTTTGCAATATAGAATTTTCCTCTAAACCACAAAAACAGTGGCTTTTGTGCATGTGTTTCAATACTCCCAGTTGCAGACACAGACTCTCAAAGCTTTTCAGTGGAAATAAGATAGTTTTCTAGTTCTCTACTTGTTCAAAACCAGGAAGAAAATGGTCAGCCTTGCTACCTGCTTTTGCTCCAACATTATTCTCATCTTGCCAGGTCACCACCACAACCAAAATGCTTCCCTTGGCTCTTTGTGCCTGCTGCTGTCCCTATGGATGAGCAGCTCCTGAGGGGCAGCAAACAGGACATGCTAGATCCTGGGCATTAGTGAGTATGAGGTTGTAGCTCATGCAGACACAGCCACTTTAGCTTTAAAGTAGCTGCTGGTGGCATGGGAGCCAGGACAGCTGTAGTGCAAGGTCTGCCCAGGAATATCTCAGCAGTTGGCACACTCACACTACTAGCCACACATGGTGTGGTTTGAAGGGCTGCTTAAATAGGTGATGGGTAAGCAGGGCTCATGAGAGGGTTCCCTGGTGTTCTTACATGTCAGATGACTCACATGGTTATTCCATCATCAACATATATTTAAATTCCACGGAATTTTAGTTGTTTCCTGGGCTATCTCTGAGCATTATTTTTAGCCATTAGTATTGTAATGCATTTTTCACCTAATTTGGCAAGGTAATTACCTCAAATTAGAAACTNACTAATGACTATTAATAAATTACTATTCTAGTTGCTATGAGATTAAGAATCCTTTTGAACAACAATTCTTTACCCCAGTCTGCTTCTCAGTACCTACTGTTATCATTGGAAGATGATGAGCTACTATTCCCAGGCATTATATTTAACATTCATTTACTCCCAGACTGGTATAACATAATCATAATAAAAATAGATTTATTGGTTTGTTCCTCCTTCTAGCCCAACTAGGTAAAGCTCAGAATTTTATAGGATATTGAGGACACTGAAGCAGACACTGAATAATAATGGCTAATCTCTGTTCATTGTCATACATCCCAGGACAGCTGCAAATAATGGCCAAGCTCTGTTATCATCCTGGATCGCATGAAAATTAAGGATTTCTTCCAAGTACCTCCTCTGCACTACAGACCCATTTTCATTTTCCAGTTAGTCCTCTCATATGATCAGAATCCCATGAATTTCCACAGATGTAAACAGCTTTTCCTCATACTATGCTTGCTTAGAGAAGATTGTCTGGACTAGCCCAACATATATATTTTAAGAAGGGAAAAAAGACTGAGGTTGCCACAGGTAATTCCAAGTGTTCCTTCAGTTATGCAGGTTATACTGAAATGTAGATTTTGAAAATATAAAATATACAAACCCAATATTAACGATCAGGCTATAAGCACTTTTGGGGGTATCTATTAAATACTATTTTTAATAATCAAGAAGTCCACACAGGGCACTATGCACTGTGTGTGTTAAATATAAGAAATTTCCAGCTCCGTAGGAGAAATAGTCTAAATGCACTAACCCTTGTTAAACTGTGGTGCAATGTCAGACTCTCCATCAACCTTTTAGAGCTTCATGCCATCTAAGACATTACAGCACTAGGTATTAATTCCCAGGTCATACACTTGTCCCAGGCAGGTGCATCAGAGACCTACCATTGCTCAAATATTCCATCTTCTGCCCAACAGCTTCTTTTTCTTGTCCTGCCATTTCCTGCTGTCTCATTCCAAAGAAATGGAAATAAATACAGTTTGAGAGACTAAATTTCACTGGAATCAGTGCCTCAAAAACTCTCCAGGATGCCAACACCCATCTTACAAGCAGTAAAGAACTAAGGCATGGCAACTTGAGTGTTGTTTTTAAGCAAGTGACACATGGTAGTGCTGGCTTTTTGCATTCCTTGCTGCTTTTTGAAGTGTGTTAGACAAGTCTAAAAATAGCTATGAGTGTAATTGCCAGGCATTTGTAAAAGAGCTTCTTTGTGAATGCCAAAGAGATTGGAAGGTAGGTATATTTTGGAATAGTTGAGCTGGAGTAATTCCTTCTCCTTCATCCTACGTGTTGTTTGGGGGGGATGTGAGAGCAGAGCACGTGTCCACACACGGTGCATACAGCTCTGCCAGCAATGAAATAGAGCCTAGAAGGTGTGCAGCCAGCAGGGATGGTGCTGCTTCATCAAGCATATGCTGCCTTTTGCAATATAGAATTTTCCTCTAAACCACAAAAACAGTGGCTTTTGTGCATGTGTTTCAATACTCCCAGTTGCAGACACAGACTCTCAAAGCTTTTCAGTGGAAATAAGATAGTTTTCTAGTTCTCTACTTGTTCAAAACCAGGAAGAAAATGGTCAGCCTTGCTACCTGCTTTTGCTCCAACATTATTCTCATCTTGCCAGGTCACCACCACAACCAAAATGCTTCCCTTGGCTCTTTGTGCCTGCTGCTGTCCCTATGGATGAGCAGCTCCTGAGGGGCAGCAAACAGGACATGCTAGATCCTGGGCATTAGTGAGTATGAGGTTGTAGCTCATGCAGACACAGCCACTTTAGCTTTAAAGTAGCTGCTGGTGGCATGGGAGCCAGGACAGCTGTAGTGCAAGGTCTGCCCAGGAATATCTCAGCAGTTGGCACACTCACACTACTAGCCACACATGGTGTGGTTTGAAGGGCTGCTTAAATAGGTGATGGGTAAGCAGGGCTCATGAGAGGGTTCCCTGGTGTTCTTACATGTCAGATGACTCACATGGTTATTCCATCATCAACATATATTTAAATTCCACGGAATTTTAGTTGTTTCCTGGGCTATCTCTGAGCATTATTTTTAGCCATTAGTATTGTAATGCATTTTTCACCTAATTTGGCAAGGTAATTACCTCAAATTAGAAACTTCTATATTTTTCTCTAGTTAGCTTTTCAAAGCAAAGATGCCTTGAATGATCTGAAGGCAGTTTGTAAAATCTGAAAACCTCTACGTGCATTTTTGTTTGTCTTTGAGCTTGGCAAGGATTGGGACACTGAGTTTTACTAAACTGTCCAAATAAACCATTGCTCCAAAACTGGTGGTGGTGTGTGCCAAAGAGTAGCCTCAAGCAGAGCTGCTTGGCTCTGTTCAAACCCTGAACTAATAGGTTCATCACGAAAGCAGCAACTCCAATTAAACTGTAAGAAGCATGGAAAGGCCTTTGCATCTTCTAAAAACAAAGATATTGTTTCATTTCTCTTCTGTGGCAACATTTTGAGTCACATACAGATGGCCACATATTATTTGACACATATTATTTGCCCATACATTGTCTCCAGGGGGGCATTCCTCAGCATATCCAACAGGGAACAGTGGTACACTGCTTAAAAATCTGTAGGTCAGATATAAATTCATGTCTTGAACTTCAATTCAGNCAATGCACCATCACTGGACAATAATTTTGCCAGATCAAGGCTGTGACTTTGCTCTCTGAGGGCTGTCTGTAAGCAGATAATACTGTTGAACTAGACAGAACCATTTACAATGAACCTCTTGTTAATTATCACACATAACTCTAGGGAGCTCTTCAAAATGCTCCCCCTTTGAGAAATTTTAGTGTGTTTCTAAAAGATTTAAAGTGACATAGGTCCAGAGACAGAATAATATGTATGGATATTTTAAAATGCCAGTATAAAACTCCTGCTGCACTGCTTTGGCTGTATTCATATTTTATTAATCAGTCCATTTTAATGTCCTCACTTTTCTCTCATTCTCACTTTCTCTAAGTCCCTGCCCAGCTGTTTCCCAGAGACCATTTTAAAAGTAATTGTAACGATTTTAGGCAGTTTTAATATGACTATCATCACAAGACTGTTCTCTTAGTGAACCAAGTCATTAACTGGCAGCAGTATTATTTGGGGACCTCGTCTCATTGTTTCCCCCAAGCTGACAACAGTCAGGCCAAATCCTTCTTCTAATCCTGTTTACTTATTTACAATTTAAATGAATTTAAATGAATATGCCACAGGATAATTGGCTCCATTAAAATATAATAGCAAAATAAAAAGGGTCTAAGCTCCAGCTGTTTTGCAGAGAGGGAGAGAACTTGTACAAATCTTGTAGCCAGGCTCATTCCCTGCAACCAGAAGTTCCCTGCACCCATGATGAATTTTCTCTGGCCTGATGGGCATCTGAGGCAATTACTCCCCTCCAATTAATGATCAGTTTTGACTAACAGTTTCAGATCCATCCCTGAGCCTGAGAGAGTTCTTGGCAGGCCACTGACTTTAAGTGGGGTCTAATGTTTATTCAGGTTAAACGCTGCCTGGATGACAGACAGCCTCTAGTGCCCTTCAGCACAACTGTTCTCAAGACCTCCAGTCAGAATTTGTGCACTTAACTGGTTAAACAAGAGCAAAAAAAGAGTCTGATTATATCGACAGCCAGCTGAAAAGAGCAAATTATGCTGCAAATGCTTTTGATAATTTGATATTATTCTTCTTTTCTTTTGCTTTACAGTCATTCTTGTGGATAACTGTGTATTTATCAAGAGTCAGTAACTTCAGCTTTGGCAATTTGCCTGAGATCAGTACCTTGTAACAAAAAAAAATCCCTTAGTGGCCTTCCTTGCAGAAAGTCAAACTTGTCTCACTTCCAAAGGAAAGAGAGACAAGCAAAAAATGCTTCTCATTTTCCCAGGACCTCTGGTTCTCTGTGGTGCTTCTCCATCCAGGGTGCACTGGCAAAGCTTAATTCAATATATTGGTTCATGTCTTCTGTGGAATTCTCCTGAAAAGGAGACTGCTGAAGAGTAATTATGAGAATCACAAACTATGTTAAATCTTCATCAGCTTCTCTTCAGAGTTTAATTTATGGAGGGGGAGAAAAAGTACATCTTCAGCAAAAAAGCCAGTAATAACAAGGAATATCTAATATATGTAAAGAAAATATTCACACATAGGTGAAATTACNCTATTACACCCTAACATATTTGTCCATAACATGACACACCTGTAACATAATTGTCTTGCAAGACAATTTCATGGAAAATGAAATTTTCCATTGTCATGGAAAGTACTTTCATTCCACCAAGTAAAAACCCAACCAACTGTGTTCTAGTAATACAGCTTTTATGCAGCACTTTCTATCTTGTGACTGAGATTTTCTTTGGAAATAAATTGCATATACCTTCCTAGGTGGAAACTGAGAGCCCAAGAATAAGGGATAATTTAACCTATATAGTTTGTTGTCTTGTTGTGTCCACATGTATTGTTAAAAGTGTCACTCAGAAAAAAAAGACTTAGGCACATAGTTAACTTCAAATCCCTTAAAAGGATCAGGATCTTAGGTTGGCAGCTTCTTTGGGGGACATTATACTTCTTTTTCTATTCATGTGGAATGCCATGTATGCCAAAATATGCATGTTCAGAAAACATGTACAATATCCCAGTGAATTTGGCTGACAGTTTTCTACCTAATAATTCCAAAAATTCAAGAAATTCTGGGTATGATGTCAGTTCTTCCAGAACATTTGAGTTTTTATTGTATGTAAAGTAAGAAATATCTCCAGGATTCTCTGAACATTGTTTTAGATGTCCAAGTATCAGCTGGCTGGAATGATTACCTGTTGTGTTATTGTTAGTGATTGCTGGATTACTTAGTAAAAAATCTCTTTTTCTTACGTTTCAGGAGGATAATAAATCCTCTTAAGTTTCTCATTTTCTGCTCATACACCCTGCAAACTGCTCCTAGTATAGCTCTGTTTGCTTTCTGTAGTGCCATAAACAATGATTCTTTATGCAAACTTTTTGGGTTTTTTTTTCCATCTAGCTATTAAAAATGACAGCAAGAATTATGCAATAGGGGATTTGTTTGGAAAACCTCATTTGCAGTTGGTGTGTGCACTCAATGAGACAAGACCATTTCTCAAGTAAAACTGTAGTTTAAAAGAAACCTGTGACAAAAGTAAACTGAGAAGAATCTCTTGATGAGCTGGCACTTGTTCCCTGCAGCAACAAAAAGTATCCCCAGTTCTGGAATGATAAGCAATATATGAAGCTGTCCTCTTGTAGGTGGTCAGTTGCAAACACTGCTGGGATCTGGAACACTGTGGAATTTTAATTCTGTTTATTAATAATTTGCAGTGTCATAGTATTCATTACACTTACTGGTGATGNATGTATATAATTATATATATAATTCAGAGGCAATTAATACAATCTAGATGTGCATCTATACTGGTATGATACACCCACACGTGTTTTCTGTCTTGTTTCACCAGTCTGAGTTGGTTTTCTTCCATGACTCTCTGGGTAAGAGGCTAAAACATAATATTTTGTGCTGGTGTCTCATTTTGGTGAGGGTTGCCTTGTTTTTGAATTCTCCATGTGCTTGTCTCTCCCTGGCCAGCATTCTGAAGACTGACTGGCACTTATGATGTAACTACTTGTGTTCTACTACTGGCAGCAAGTAGGAAGTGTTATATTATGTCCAAGCATTAAATATCCTGGCAATTTAAGGCCAAGAGAGGTACCAGTTTGTCTAGTCTGATATCCTCTGGACCAGAGGTTATTAAATGTTGTACATCTACCTCACAGTTGAGACAATTACTCTCATTAGCCCATAGTATTTTAGTCCTTGTGAAAACACTGTTCTGTGTCTAAAGCAGTACCTGAGATCCTTTCAATACTGATTAGGCACAACACTCCCAGATAATCAAAAAAAAATCCACCATCCATGACAATCTGAACTAAAAAAACCTCTACTGCTCCTGGACTTATTTCAGACCCCAGCATCGGATGTCTAAGATAATTTTCAGCATTGGTTTACTCTCTTCCTGGATACAGCAAAATAAATAATATATGCTTCAAGGGAAGGTAAAAACTTCTCCTGCAGAATACATGAGGCCAAATATCCTCAGGGAGGAGTGGAGGAAGGATTCTTCAGCCAACTGGAGCTCTCAAGTATGGGATCTGATTACACTCATTACCTTAATGTCAACCT
Source organism: Ceyx cyanopectus (assembly GCA_013401355.1). Taxonomy (NCBI): domain Eukaryota; kingdom Metazoa; phylum Chordata; class Aves; order Coraciiformes; family Alcedinidae; genus Ceyx; species Ceyx cyanopectus. Next base: position 62,247 of record VYZU01064703.1, on the reverse strand, counting down.
GCAAGTGTCTGAGTGGGGAGAGTGTAATTCAAGCCATCTTCTTTCAGCCAGAATGGCAGAAGCTGCACAGAGATGTTCTTCTAAGAGCTGTAGGGCTAGAGGAATCACCAGGGTATCTCTCTCCTGAGGTCATCCTCTTTCCCTCCTCGTTTGAGGCTGCTCTCTCCACTAGAAGTTCTCTCAGAAGCTGAAGCAAAACATATATTTAAGAAAGGCAGTTTTTAGGACCAGATGAAGCAATGGTGAGTGCATCACCTCTCTTCGTAAGCTCTTGCATAGTTTAATTACCTTTACTGCTAGGAAATTGCATCTGATTTCAGGGTTGATTACATCTAACCTTAAACTTCCAGTCACTGCATTTAGCTGTGCTTTTGTCAGCAAGAGTGAAAAAGCTCACTGCTGTCTGTTAGCTTTTCCCTGTATCCTCTCAATCTTTTCTAAAATAAATGGAATAGGTACTTTTTGAAGCCTCCCACCTCAAAACCTCTGCTTGACTTGCAAAATATTTGGATTTTCTCTGCTATTGCCTTGTCTTTTCTTTGAAGTGCAGGCACCAAACCTGTGCTTGATGTTTTAGAAACAGGCAAGGACTTTGCTGAGTCCTTTCCACAGCTCTGAGCTGAGCTCTCACTTTTGCAGTCATTATCTAGGGTAATCACTTTTTCTCATTCCCTGAGTCTCTGCTCTCAGAGAGTGTCCATTCCAACAAGCTTTTGGTACCCAGAGGTATTCATTTGCATTCCACTGTAGTCAAATTAATTTAGTGTGCTGCTTACTGGACAGTGGATCATTCAGCCAATCAAATCACTGCAGAAGTCATAGATCTTCTTTATTTACTGTGCTAAAATACAGTGTGTCATATGCAAGCCTTTAAAGCAAAGCTTTTATCTCATGGCCTGGGTTGTTGAAAACAATAGAAAATAGCATTAGGTGAAGACTGGTTCTGAATCTGCTGGGATAGCTCCTCACATCCAATGGAACCTTCCCATCACATGTTGAAATTTGTCAGTGAGATGCTTCTTATTCCTTGTAATGGGTGACCTGCTAATTCCATTGAATGTAAGACTTGAAACCAAAGCATTTTAAGTCAACTGCTCTGCAGAAATTCAAGCATGTCCTAGCAACACATCTGCTTTTCTCATACAGACCTGTAATCTTTGAGGTAAATCTTCTAAATAATCCAAAATTCCACAAGAGTGTCTGACAAGACTCAACTTCCTCTAAATTGTTTTGAATACCATTAAATATATTTATTTTCTAGTGATTATGCCAATATTTAAGTATTCCAGAATTGCATGCTGGTTTTGTGAGCAGCCCAAAATACCAATTTAAAGTAATGGATGGCACTTAGCAGAAGAATCTATTTCCCTGCTTCTACTTTTCTTTAAATCAGAGCTAGTTGGAGTATGAGCTGAACTAGTTGAGTTTATTTACAACCACTGTTTCTCTTTTGGAGCTAATGAATTATTGACAGCCTAAGGATTTTCTGTTATTTAAAACAGAAACTCTCTTCTGTAATACAGAGCAACTCCTCACTAGGTAAAAAAGGGTCTATGCAAAGCTAGTGGGATCTTTCAAAATTATTGAGCCTGCCAAATACAGGAAATCAGAAGCTACTTGTTGAAGAGAAATTCTCAAACCCTTGTGAGAGCAGGTCTTAGAAATCAAGATGGTCTGCACATTGCTAGCACAGGGCTTAAGTGAGATTAAGAGCCACAGAGGAATTGAACTGGTCCTCTGCAAAAAAAAAATAGCTTTTCTCCATTATTAATCTCCCTGGGGCAAAACCTCATCAATTATACACCAACTGGCATTACCATGAGGATTGTTGGCACCATCAAGGCTGGAGAGACTGCAGAAGCAGGTGGCCACTTTAGGAATGCAGCTCCAGTGTGAACACTGTGGTTTGTGTTGCTTTGAGTATTCCCAGGCAAAATATGTTTATCAATTTTTAAGGATGCAATCCTTTAAAGTCTTATTTGTATGAATAAACCTTGCTCCCAGTCTTGCTGAATTAGAAAAAAATAATTTGTGTAAAGGTTGGTAGTGAGCCCTTAAATATTTATAAAATTATTTTATGAGGCAAACTTAAAAACCATCTAGTATCACATTATTTTATGCTCCCTCATTTTCATAACTGTGTAGAAGTCAAGTATTAGCAGTTTCTTTCTTATCTGAGGGCAGCCAAATGACTTTCTCTTTATCCTTTAAACTTACACCTCTTTCTAGCAGAGGGAGAATCCTTTCCCTTTTTCTTATCATGTAAAATGGACATTCAACACCAATAACCTAAGGAGCAAATCTACTAATGGGTTTGTTCACGGAGCTAAGAATTTTCTTACACCATAGAATATATTCTTTTTACTGCACACACAACCAGCTGAAGGGACATGACAGCAGCTGTATTTCAGTTCTTAAAAATCTGCAATATTTTTAACAATTTTCCCCACAAGAAAATATTTTCTCCTTTTCAGTGATAGACAAAGATATACCCAGTGATTTCAGCTTGAGTTACAGGAATTAGGTCTTTGAATACAAACCTGCAAACCAGCTACTCATGTGCAGCAGGTCAAAAAACTTTATTTAATCTGCAATTTCACCAACAAAACTAAGTATTTCTATCTTTTGTGAGGTTCTTTTTTTCTTTAACACAAGCAATCACAATCAAATCAGCAGGATTAATAACATCATGGCTAATACATTTAAATTATGCAAGCTAAGTTCAGTATTCCTTCATATTATGATGATATTTAACTCTCCAAATGGTTCATTCCACAAAGTGCAACTAAAAGTTCAATTTTAAAGGGAAATGGCCACATGGAAGACATCCATTTTTATATAATCAAATAAACCTTTTGTTGTGGGTTTTTTTAATAATGCTAAGTCAAATGAAAATCAGATCTGCTAATTTTTTTCATTAAAAAAAATATATTTAATGGCAGCAAGTCACTCCAAGAAGATCTGCAATGCTTGTCATGAGGATATTAGTGTTGTATGAACAACCAAGTGCATCCATCCTGGGTTTTAGATGTGGTTGTCAAATGCCAAGTGAACAGTGAAAATATCTACACAATCTGATGAAACGACTCCTGCACATTGGATTTTGGGTTCTCAGTAAGGAGTAATATCTTTCTGCTGCCTTAAAATGAGTATGAGTTGGCATCAGTTAAAGGAATAAAATTCGCAAAGCCTGAAAAGAATTTCCCTTTGCAAGTAATACAGGGTTGGCAGCTCCATCATGGGTTCTTCTGGTCACTGACTTTGTGACACGTTGTAAACAGGGATGAAAACTCATGTGCTAAGTTTTTCCTTTTTGAATGATTCTGTCCTCAAAGCTGGGTTAGGGGCAATGTTGTGTGAGGAACGTGCAAGGAGCTTGATGAAAGTGATCTTCAGCAAGTTTCTTCTTGTTTTCTCTTAGAAGAATGTTAAATGAGAGATACCCATAAAAGTGTTTGTGAAGCAATTTGCAAATAATCTGAGGAGTAAAATAACAAGTTTTGACGTCATACAAAGGCCTGGTCCTACACAGATTACTCAGAGAGGTATTCACTTGGGAGAGACTCCCAGGACTGAGGTTTAGTGATGGAGAATGACATTTAGTAGTGTATTAGTTGCATATTTTTCTTTCTTCCCCCCAAAAAGCAAGTTATCTGTGGCCACTGCAGCAGCTCTTCCAACACAGCAATTTCTTCTTAACAACGGCCTATAAGGAGATGAAAGTTTCATACAGTTAAAGGCAAAAAAGCCCCGAGGAAACCCAAGCCATTTAGCTTCCTATTCCATGAAGCTTCTTAGGTGTCTTTCTTCACCTTAAGTCAAACCAGTAAACCAAGCTAAGATGAATCTTTCTCAAATCCTTCCACCCAGGTCCTCTCAACTAGCCACAGGTAAGATCCCTTTGCTGCACAAGGTAAACAGAGAGTTTACTTTGAAGAGCCAGAATAGGTGTTTGAATGGGAGAGGGAACAAACTGGGAGTGTTCCTTCCAGCCTGTATTTTAAGTCCGTGTAACTGCCGTGTATGTTTCACAGAAGCACCTTTCAGAGAAGAAAGTCACCCTAGCGAGAAAAACCCAAAGCAGGGTCTGAATGTTCTGTGAAGTTCTACACAAGACCAGCTCAAAGGACTGGGTAGGTGCAGAGAAAGTTCTCCCGGCACAGCAAAATTACTGTAGAGCAGCAGGTTTTCCAAGGCAAGGATTATGTGCTCTCAATTACATCCTTTTATTCAGGTCGGTAAACCAATTTGATTCGTGTTTTGCTGGGGGCTGGAAGGCACTGGGGAGAGCTACAGCACCCTCTGCCCACCCCGGGGCCCGGTGGCGCTCCCGGGCTCTCCCTCGACCCCGAGCGGCTGCGCACCCCGCGGGAGACAGCGCAGTCTGCTGCCCACTCTCCTCCTGAGCCTGAGAGGCGAAATCAGCCCGGGCGCAGTACCAGACCTGACAGCATCACCCAGCCGGGGGGCAGCTCCCCGCCGAGCTACAGCGAGAGGGGAGTCTCCTCCTTCACTCCCGCCCCGCTCTCTCCTCCCTCCCTGTCTCCCTGCCTGCAGCCGCAGCGCAGGGGCAGGAGGGAAGGCTCGGCAGGCACGGCCGCCCCCGGCGGAGGCAGCAGGGCGGGCTGGCGGGCGGGCTAGCGGGCGCGGGCGGTGGCTACACCCGGGCCCCGCCGCCTCGGCCGCACCGCCCGGCAGGCTCCGCCCGTCGCTCCCATGGCCCGGCGGCCCCGCTCCAGGTGAGGCTGCGCTGCCTGTTGCGCCGCTGGGACGCGGGCCGAGCCCAGCCGAGCCGCCCGGGAGCTGCACGCCGAGAAGTTTTGCTGGAAGGAGCCGCTCCGCGATGTGAGTTTACGGGGCCGCGCTGGGGGGGGGGGGGGACGGGATCGCCGGAGGAAACTCGACGGGGAGAGAGGGAGGGAGGCGAGCAGAGCCTCTGCTGCACAGGGGGTACCGCCGTGCTGTGCTGCCCAGCCTCGGCTCAGCGGAGATATTTCCCAAGCTGCCGAGCTCCCCACAAGTGCTGGGGGAGGGCGAAGGGGTCGGGGCTCCGGCGAGGCAGCGGGGGCTGTAGAGGTAATCAAGGGGCGGAGGCTGCTGCCACCCCTCGCTTGGAAGCAAGGGGAAAATTCAAGAGCGAGCCCGTACCGGAGCGATATGAGAAAAGGGTGAGGAAAGAAAAAAAACAACCCCGCACCCCCGCGTGTGTCTGGCTGTGTGCGGGTTGCCGGAGGTCGCGCTGAGCAGCATGCGGGCGGCGGCCGGGGCGCGGAGCGGGGCTGGCGGCTGAAGCGGGAGGCGGGGAGCGGTGGGAAGAAGCCGCCGTGTGTGTTGCCGTGTGGGATTTTTCCACTTCGAAATACACCAGGACCAGTTGCTACGGAGCGGGGCGGGAGTGGCTGCGATGGGGAGGAGAGGGCAGCTCCCTCCGACCGCGAGCAACAAATGGCAGCGGAGCGGCTGCGGGGGCAGCGCTTGCTGCGCCCAGGTGAGCCACGCTGCCCGGTTGAGGTTGCGGGACCGTAGCAGGGGATGCGGGTGTAGCCTCCCCCCCGAGGAGAGCAGGGCGGGAGCTCAGCGGGATGTGCCGCCCCTTGGCCCGGCGAGGGGTCCCGCAGCGGCGGCAGGTTGGGCGGTGACCCCGCGTCCCGAGCAGGTGGCTTAGATCCCGCACAGAAATGTCATGGTCGCTTGCAGCGGGTCCTGTGCGTGTGCGAGTGCAGGCTCTGCTCTCTCCTTTCTGTCCGTCTACGCGTCCAGAATTCCCCCTTAGCAAAAATCTGAACATGCCTCGGATGTGCCAGTGGGATTTTTTTTTTCTTTCCTTCTTGGCTCCTGCCTTCGAGATTTGGAAGATTTGAGAGTATCTGTTAGAAAATCGCGAAGTGATTCAGGCTGCAGCTCAGCAGCCAGTCTTTCTGAGTGTCCCTAGACAGCAGAAAGGGTGTGATTACAGAATAAAACCAAATAACTTGCAGAGTATGAATTAACCAACTACTTAGAGTCGGAATGAAAACCAGGCAAACACCATTTAGTGCTCCTTTCAAAGAATTAAGCCCAGAGTTGTTTACATATACACGAAAGTGACAAAATAAACGAATGCCTTTGAAGTGATTGTAATTATTTTAAAAACAACCATGAGAAAACGCTACAGATTTGGCAAGGGAAGGAAACAGAGTAGCTTTTGAGCCAAAAACTGACTAGGAGAGCCTTTTCTGGATGCTGTAACTGGCAACTATTTTCTTTCTTTGGATAATCTAATAATTTGCATGTTTAAATTGCAGGGTGTGCATCTCACCCTGCCAAAGGTGGTAGCTTGAACGTTTTGATATAGAGCACCACAGTTTTTGTGTGGTTTACCTGTTGATACTATGCTTAGTAATTTAATTAAAGAGGCACACAGTGGTTTGATTTAGAGGGCCAGAAAGTATTTAAGCTTTAGAATCAACTCATTTGCAAACCCGTTGCTATGTTCAGAGTCTGATTTTTTAGCTTAGTTTCTGAATAGTTGCTGTGGGATTACTCCTACAGGTAATAATATCCTGAGAGCCCAGCAGGATTGGGCTGGGTGTCAAATCCAGCATATGGCATTGAGTGGGGATGAGCCTGTTGGTTCTAAAGAGAGGGTTTGGACTTTGCTGCTAGAAGAATTTGGGGTTCTCTTATGTTTATTCAGCTCTTGCTGGTGGGTCACTGAGCCCTAATCTTGCCTTCCCTGTGGTCTGCTGCAGAATTTCTGCTGACTTGAGTCCAACTAAGATGAGCTCCAGTGGGTGATTTGTTTTTCCATTGCCTTAGGGTGAATTGAAGCTCAGTATGTTTGACATGAGGGCCTGAGTGAATAAGAAGAGGGATGTATTGACTACTATCAACAATCAGTGGGGTTTTTTGCCTCAGATGAGAGGTTATTAGGAAAAAAGGTATCATTTAATACGCATATAAATTCATGTCCCGTGCTCATAAAATCCGTAAGTTATGCCCCAGATAAACAGAACAGCAAGACTTAATGAGAATTGGTGTTTGTCTTTTCCACGTGCTCTACAGGGTCTGTATTTCAGGTCGTTTGGGAAGTAGGAAACCTGCTGCTCACACTGAAACTGCATTAGTTAACTTCAGAGCAAACACATCTATGTCAGCTCAAGAAATAACCTCCAAGTAGCAGGACTGAAACTTAGAAAATTCAGCTTTACTCAGAGGACTGTCTAAACCCCGGGGAAAAAAATATTGCTTTATTATAAAATCACCTTTAGATGTTCAGTGGAATAAGATCCTTCTGAATCTTGCTTGTAAGGAAATTTCCTGTCACTTCACTAGGAATATTTGAATGGCACAAGGGACATATGCTCACTGGCAGGAAGATTTTAAACTTAAATACAAATAGTACTTCAAGCAAGCAGGAGTATGTGTAGAAATACTTGTTAGCATTTCAGAAGATGGACTGAGGAAGGAGGATGCTTTTTCTCAGAGCAGAATGCTGCATTTTAGAGAATGTGGCAATTTTAGAGTTCTCTAATGGATTTAAATCTCTGCTTCTAGTTTTAATCCAGCTCTTCTCATAAAGTCTGTGCTTCTGTCATTCTGGGGCAGTTTGTTAGTCTGTGTGCACACCAGAGAAAAAGCAGCATGATGTGGTATTGGTTTTCCTCCCTGCTTTGTCTGAGCTCATGGTTCAGATAAACAATGTCCAAACCCCCTGTGAAATAGGATCTTATTATTTCACAATGATTAAAGATTTCACTTCATAATCTTTATTTATAAATAAATAATAATTTCACTTTCACTTCACTGCTTCATAAAGATTCCTGGGGGGTCACTGGTGTCTGTGCCCATACTTTCCAATGGTGACTTCCATTGCTTACCCTACACCAAGCAGCATTTGTAGCTGGCTCTGGTTTGTTTTACACAGAGGCATGGTTTTGAACTTGGAAGGGTAACAAGAAAGTAACTTTCATTCCTCTCCCTCTGGATAGTTCAATGCTCTATGGAATATCTTCTTCCTGCACTGACTTCAGCACTGGACACGGGCAAAGCATTTGCAGGAAGGATTGGCACAGCTCCTGGGCTCTGCTTGCCACAGTGAGAAAAAGGCAGTGGCAGCCAAATTATCTCCAACTGGTAGGTGTGAACTTTTATAGGGGTGGGGGGAAAAAAAAGAAGATAAACGGCGATGAAGAAAACCTTTGAAATAGGGGAAAAGTAGAAGACAAAAGGAGGGTAGTGACTGAACTGGGCAGTTTGGCTTCCTGAAGCAAGAAGGGGTCTGTGGGGCTGCACCATTGCCCTCTGGCTCTGCTGTGCCATGGGCTTGCCATGGGACTACAGAAAATATGTTTTGGTTGATTTCAGTGGGACTAGGAGCTTTGGACTTGGTTTGTTGTGTGTCAACTCCACAGATAGAAAGGAGATAAAAATGCCTCTCGAGTAAATGAGGCTGGTAAAAGGCCTTTTCAGAAATACATTGAACTGGATAATTGGATTTTTTACTTAAATAGAGGTGGAAATTAGCACTACGGATCTTGATGTACTTGATTAAGGTTTACCTCTGCTTTTCAGGGTCAGTTCAACTACCTAGTGTGTGTTTTCAAAGTGATTTTGGTCTTGTATTAATAACCATTTCATAAAGCTGCTAACTCAGCCTTTGAGAAGAAGAAGAAAAAAGTTGATCTCTGCCTGCCAAATAGTACTATAAAAATATGATAACAAGTGAAAGGTGATTGAAGTGAATGATAGCACATAAATATGATGCTGCTTTGGCTTGGGAGCAGGAAAGCAAACGGAAACTATTTAATTATTTAAGAAACAATAAATGACAAGTCTGGTTATAAAGTGACAATAAAAAGAGAGACAATAAAGAAAAAGTTGGGCAGGGGAAACTATACCTAAGTTAAGTAGAGGGTGGAGAAGAAGGGATCAGAGGGGTAGGAGATGGATTTAAAATTGCTGTGGCATTTTCAATTGGAAAACATTATCTGTATCAATCTGTATATTGCTTTTTGTGAAGATTATGAGTTTTCTGCATTTTATTCAAGTGCTTAATATGCTTGTACTGTTAGTGGGACATTGAAGAGCATATCAGGGTTGTTTCCCTCATCCAGATCACAAATGTCTAGCACAGAATTTCTTAATGCAAAGTATTTTTGTAATACTTAAAGTATACATTTTTAGGTGCATGTGAATAATCTGCAGCAGCAGGGTAAAGTCTTTTGGGCATCCAAATGAAGCTGTTTGCTAGTGCAAAGGCATTAAGAAACAGAAGAACTGGGTGTAGTGTTCAGTTCATGCAAGTGCTCCTTCTTTAAGGACAAAGGCAAGTACTTGTTCCTTTTAGAAGAGCTACACCAAATTTGAGATGAAGTTGCTTGCTAGGTGATGTTGGTGAGCAAGCAGTGGTGGTGATCTTATTATTATTCATTTTACTGATGAAAATCCAGCTTATGAACATTAAAACCAAAATAAATCTAAGATACTGTTTTTTAATTCGACTTTTTAACCCTTTTTATTTTGTGTTGGATAATGAAAACTGGTACAATCTTCAGGCTTCTATTGAAATTATTATTTTTTAATCATTGAATACCAGTATTTGTGTATTGTTTTCAATACACACCTTGTACACTTCTAAACAGGTTCTGTAATGCTGGTTTTTATCATGAAGATGTATTTTGAGATGTTGATGTTTCTGTTACACTTGCCATTTTTACCTAGATAGAGGAATTTGCCAAGAACAAGTATCTTGAATCCATATGTGAAGATGTAGGAGGGAAAGTAAAGGCAGGAGACTGTTCACAGGACTGGGAATTAGCAAATCCAGGGGTCAGCAAATCTGGCCAGGGGTTGGTGGTTTATTTATTTTTTTTTCCTGGATGTATCACAGATCATCTTTAAAATTTAATTATTCTGTCTTATTAAACATAATTTATTGTTATTAGTGTCAAAGGAGAGAATGACCCTCGCTTCTTTCCTCCTGAAATGAAGTTAACAGAGTACAACTGTCATTGCAACCTTCAGATGTTCTGCTAGGGTTTCTTAACCTCCTTTTTGCCCTTCTTTTCTTCCAGCTTTGTTGACACCAAGTCATAGAGATGAGAATGGGTGACTTTTGAACAGTCTATTTTTAACCAGGTTTGTAATAGAGTATTAGTGTTCATGAATTCTTGTCAGTCCCAGTCTGCACAGGCACTAAAAGGGAAGGTGTGTACCAGAGAATTGCTTTTAAGCATTTATTTCCAAGTTTTGCTGCTCATGGCTGTGCCTGGTCCTGCTCTGTAGAGTGTCAGTCTTCACTCTGCAGCTGCAAGGGTATCTCTTATTTTTTTTTAAAGCTTAAAAACTCCAAAATATTTCAAAGAAAAGAGTCTAATCTTTCTTTTCTAGGCTCTTGAAATTTAGAGCAAAACAAGAATCTTCAAACTTAGAATGAAACAACTCCCAAAACATCCTATCAGAGTATTCCTCAGACCTTCAGGTGTCACTTCTTGCAGCCTGCAAGAAATCCACCCCTTCAGATGGCATGAGAACATCTCAGCCTTGAATTAAAAGCCTCACCTAGATGACAGCATGAAGAACATGGCCAATCCTTTCCCTGCAAGGATGCACTGAGGCTGCAAAGCTGAGGTGGTGTCTCCCTACAGACCACATTTGGTTTTGAGCAGACTGTTGTTACTGAAGAGCTAATTTCTGGTAAGAAAATGTATTGGTGGGTCTGTGTTTCCAGAACCTTTCTCATTTTTTTTTTTGCCCTTTGACAGAAGCCATTGTAGATATATTCAGCTTGTCACAGGGTATGCAGATTGGTAGATCTCATGCATAAACACTTCTTGTGCTGGAATAGGAGATGACAGGATTGAGACATGTAAGAAACCTAGGTCTTTGACTCAGGAAAAAAAAAAATCCTGATGGATACAAATGGTATTTCAATAACTTTCAATCCAGAAACATTTCTTGTGAAGCAACATGACTGTTCTTCTTGCCACTCACGGCAGGTGCTCCTTCTGTACAAATGCTGCCTAATTTGAACCAGTCAAGCTGAACTTTTATTTTTTTTTTCCCCGCCCCCCTGCTATCTGCCACGTTTTCAACAAATTTTATCAGTTCTTTAAACAAGTGTGAGGCAGCAGCGTGGAACAAAATGGACAGAGGCCAAGCAATTCTTTAATTATAGCAGGGTTTTTTTAACACGTTGAGCAGCCACCATCAGCTGTGCAGTGACAGTAGCATTGCAACTTCCCTTGCTTGTGAGCAGAGAAAATACATTTTCATGAACCTGTTAAAAAATGGAATGCATGCTGTTGTATTGTCTGATACCATCTCAGCCCTTCTCATTGTCATGCTGCATGAACAACTCTGAACGTATCAGCTGTGTGCTGTTCTTTTGATCAGGTTTGTGCAGCAATAATTGCTGTACCCTCTCCCAGTCAATCTTTGTTGTCTGAGAACTGCTTTTGCTCCCAAGCTTGCCATGGGGATTTTTTGCTGTTACACCTTTGCCACTGATTTCTGCTCACAAATGTGTATTTATTTTTTAATATATAAAAGCTGTCATGCTGGGGATCTTTCTTGATATGAAATCAGACTGCAGGTCAGATCCAATCAAATATATTTTGCCTTCGTTTCAGGATTAGCTGGTACAAAAATGCTGTTCCAATTAGGCTCTACCACATCACCACACCACAAACATACTTCTGCAGAGTCTTTTTCTTCCCAAAGAACCACCTAGCCTTCCTAGAGGGAATTTCTCTCCCTGCTGTGTCAGCTGCATGCCCTGTTATCTCAGTATTTTTTTCACTGTGACATGCATGACTTTGTTAAGCAAATTGCTTTAAAAACTTTACAGATGTTTGAGTTGGAAATCATCAGAAAAAAATATGAGGTGAATGAGGGCACTGCAGGTTGTGCAGGTGCTTTTTTTCCTTCTTTCTGGGGAGCTGCAGGACAGGTAAACTCTGATTTTCTGTGGGCTTATTGTGTCTTGGTGGTTGTTTTAATGAAGCAATTTTAAGTTGGTTAAAACTGCTAGTTTTAAATTCTAGTTCCAGCAGCTGTGGAGTGGAGCTTTGAATCCAGAGTAATCTCTTGGACTACTGCAAAGGGAGACTAAGATGCTATCAGGCTTGCAGAATACTGCTTTGTTAATGCAAGAATCAGCTGGGGGCTGATTCTGTGGCCATGTGTGTTCTTCCATTCACTTGGCTACTGCAATTTCCTCAGTTTGTTGTTACTTTTTTGGTTTTGTTTTGGTGAAAAGAATATTATTACCTTGCTTCTAAACATTTTGAAGATAAGGGGTTAAAAAGAATTTAATAAATACCTGAGTTGTAGTAGAAATGACTTTTGTGACTGCAGATGTGTGTGTGCAAGAGCTAATGGAGCTCTAAAAGCATCTGACTCAGCCCTTCTGATGTGGTGGGGTTTTTTTTCCCCCCCCTCTTTCTTTTGGACCAGTCACTTGCAGGTAAAGGACACTTTAAAGGTAACTTTTTAGTGACTTAAATACCACAGCTGACAGACAAGGATATATTTTTGAAGCTAGCAGGGAAATGCACTTCACTATTATCATCTAGGGGGAAAGAAAAAAGGCATGTTTTGTTTTTAATGGCATTTTTCAGAAGTGGACTTCTTGCTAACACTGACACTATGCTCAGGTTCACTGTTTTTTGCCCATATACCTATTTTTTCTTAATTATCTAGCAGCATTGTGGTTAGAAGGGTTGATCCTGGAACCAGTTCCATTTTGGTCTGAGAAATTAGCTATAAACTTTGTCCCTTTTCCAGTATAACTTCGAGTAGATGATTTGATTTGACAGCTTAGTAATTGGACCTAAGCTGCCTCTGAAAATATTTTTCACTTGAATTGTATTAGTCTGGAATATATTGCTTCTTCAAAAGAATTTTTATAGTTCTTACTATGAAGAATGAACATGAAAAAAAAGGAAACTGGTGCTGGCATCTCCATGTCAGTGCTGCAGAAGGAATTGAGCATTTGCAGGCTCCCTGTGAGAGGGAAGAACTGAACCATAAAAGAGGTGGCAGGGATGGACCAGATCAAATACCCAGGTAAGAAGGCACATCTGAAGAGCTGAAAAGAAAAGCAGAAAGATCAGGACATGCTGGAACATTTCCTGTAAGGTTTGGAGCTCTGGTTGAAAGGGAAAAGATAAATCATCCCACTAATACTAAAGGATCTCCTCGCTGGGCCTGCAATTACTTTCTTGGCACCCTGAGGGAGGCTTTTTTCTGGGCTTAGAGAAACTGGCATCTTGGGTGTGCACAGGACAGGGAGATTGGTCAGGACATGGACACTTGCACAAGGTGCTAATCGTGGAGTTCCTGATGCTGCTAGGGAAAGCATCTCAGGCAGGGGCTCTGTTTCTGGGCTCAGCTAACAGCAGTAATGGGCTTCCCTCAGAAGCCATCACCTTAAAAGTGTCCAAAAGCTGGGCTTTTCTACAAAAGAGGAGTTTCTTTATGGAATAGGTGGCTGGTCCAGGGTGTAAGAGGAGTGATTACAAGTTTTCAGTATGTTCTAGTGCCAGACTTAGTTCTGCTTAAGGTGCCATTTGAGTTTTTTCAGCATGTGTATATATATATATGTGTATATATATATAACATTGGTGTGAGTCAAGGATGTTCTTAATTGCCATGATTTGTATAAGGCTGAGGCCTATAAATTATACAAAATTTGGGATTTCAAGACCTCTTCTCCAAAACCTTACTGAGATAAAGTGCTTAGTTCTTTTCCCTTTGTGAATGGCATGGCTTGGGAGAGGGTGGGTGAGACTTCAGTGTTCTCAGCAACCAGGGAGTCCAATGGGGCATTTTGAAGCCTGAGTTGAAAATCTCCAACTTGCTAGATTTTTCCTTTTTTTTTCTGTCGTTGTTTTTGGTTTTCCTTCCCCAGAACTTTAAAGCCTTGTTCTAGTTTTTCTCTGAACCAAAGTGATGTTTAAAGAACAAAGTCCATTAAGGATGCTGGTGCAACAAAGAAAAGGAATTTTAGAAGATGTGAGTCAGCTTAGGAGGTCTGAAATGGGAGGTGGATAGATATTTCCCTCCTCAGGGGAAAATGGTCATTCTGAATAGGAAAGAGGGTAAGGTGTTCTCAAATAATAGACTAGAAAAGTTCATCAGGCTTAGGCAAGTACAGCACCTCTGCATTTCCAATCAAGGGTGGAAAAGAAACATTTTATTACAGCAGAGTGAGTTAATAAAAAGTAAACTCGGTGCAATTTTCCTTTCAAATATTTGGCTGCTAGTCAGAATGTTTGCAGTCCTTGAACATGTTACTGTTTTCTTTTTACCTTACTTCTCCCTTTTTCATTGCTTTTGGAAAGTTGTTTCCCCCTCCCCTAGAGGTGTCAGCTACAGAGGATTCTGCCCATGCACTGTCTTAACACCTCATGTGGGCAAAGGGTTGCATGGAGCAGGGCAGGATAAGTGCAGGGGTCTGGAAATGGTCCTGCTGGAGCTGCTGATGGATGGGTCAGCTGAGGATAGAGCTGGATTCTTAAGAGAAGAAGGTGTGGGGAGGCACACAGGTTAGGATTGAGAGCAGGGCTGTACAGAGATGTCCCCAGTAGTGATGAGGTTGCTCTTTGTTTTGGAAACACTGGTATTTTGGGGTGTTTTGGGGTTTGTTTTGGCTTGAGAATCACTCCCATTTAAAGACTTCAGGTAAACCTGCCTAAATCTCAGCTCACTGAAGTTGCTTTGGTTAAGGTGGGTGTAAGCCATAGTAGATTTATGTCCATAATGTGCATGCTGTCGTGGTTTGTGAAAGACTTATGCAAAATCATAATGCAAACACCTTTAGAATGGGTGTTATTCACAGTGATTTAAACACAGCACATGTCCAAATGGGAAGTGAGGTATTGTTCCTCACCTGCCATATAAAAATACTTGAAATAACTATTTCTGGGACTTGAGTATTATCTATTGAATTCATATCTACCATTGTCATCTGACAGGCTGCTAAAACAAGATTCCTCTCCAAATGATAAAAGTGACAGTCAGACAATGCATTTCATTATTTAATTCCTGCTGAGCCCTGTTATGTAGCTGGTTCAGGGAGATTGGGATCTTGCTTCAGTTGTTCAAGGACAGTCCTTTGGAAATGATTTGCAGAATCAGTAATTGTGCCCATAAATTGCCTGCTCCCCTTCTGCAAGTGTGGTACAATTTCTCTTGCAGCACTACTGCTCTGTGTGTGGGGAAAGAGCATTTCTGTCTCCCTCTCCCTGTTTTGCTCTTTCCTTATTTTCCAAACCCCAGCAGTTGTGTTGTGCTTGTGAATTCCCTCTGCCAGTGCTTTCCTTCCTCTGCAACGCTGCTGCAGGGAATTGCTTCTGTGCTCTGTCAGCTTTTGACCCCTTGCAACTGGCAGGGAGTGGAAGAAATCATATATATGGAGACCCAAAGTCTGCCCTTAGCTGTGCTTGTGAAAACCTGTGGCATTATCAAATTGGCTTGGAAAGACTTAAGAAATCCCATGAGATCCACTGCACTGAAAGTCGCTCTGTAAATGTTAAGACAGGGTGGTTGTTTTTTGTGCTAGTACATTTTATTTTAAAGCCACACCTGATCTGCAGTCGATGATGCTGTTTCATAACATTGAAAGAGAGGGACAGATCTGGAGTCTGAGATGTGCTGTGCTGTCAGGGGAGTGCTACTAAAACTATCTCAGCTAGGTGCTGTGGCAGTCGATGGCTGTGCTGTGAGACAGACACAATCTGTGGGTTTCTGGTTCCCTGGCAGCATTCAAACCACTGGTCAGGATGTGACCATCCCCAATGGATCATTTTGGGAAGGAGAAAGATGCATCTGCTGTCAGGGTTGGGCAGCAGAGGTTCCCAGAGTCCCTGGCCCACCTTGGTGGACAGTGGCCCTGTGGCACAGTGAGGCTCAGGCAGCAGAGGACACTGTACTTCCCAGGCCAAGAAAACTGGATTCACATCTCCCCTGTTCCTGGCACCATCCAGTTCAGAGGAAGCACAGGGCTAAGGAATTTAAATTTCAAGGTGCTTGCACCCCATGATGTGTCTCCAGGCAGTGGAATAAAGCCCTGGGGGCTGGCCTGTAGCTGACTGCTCTGACATCCCTGCCTTTTGTGACTGTGGAATGTGGCATACCTTGAGCTGTATGTATGGAAAACCACTGAAGACCTGTTGGTTTCATGTTTAATGCAAAATTATAAGGAAAAATTGGACAGAAAACTGCTTGAAAGAGTCCAGTGCAGAGCCACAGAGATGATAAAGGGAGTGGAACATCTCCCTTATGAGGAAGGGAAATCTTGCCATTGCTTGATGTAGAAATGGAGTTGGAAGTATCAGTGGCATGGGATTTATTTATTTATTATGTGCACAATTCACTGTGAATGGAGGTGCAAGGATCTTAAACTAATTACTGTGAATTTTATTGCACTGACTGTGGGTGTAGCTGCAAACCAGAAGGGCTCTGGAGGGTAACCTAGTGCCTGGTAGTCAAAGGACACTCTAGGGAGGGAGGAGGGAATATGGCAAAATGCTCACTGCTGAGCAGTGAGGCTGCATCCAGATGTTTCACCATGTTACTGGAGAAGAAGAGTGTTTTTCCTTCATGCCTGAAGATGAACAGCTTTATTTATGTTTCTTCTGGTACATCCAGAATAGGAATAAAGACCAGAACAAAAGTTATGCTGCTGTAGTACACATCTTCACAATTTTTATTCTGTTCCTCCTATATTCAAGGGATTTCCTAGCAAGAATAGAAACATCTGCAATAACAGCTCCTATTTATGTTAATCTTTTGCAATCAGCATGCAGTCTGAAATAATTACAATGAATGCACCCTCTGCTCCAAACACTCACAACCTGCATTTATTTCAGGCTTCTTTGACTCAGAAGTCTGAGAACATAATCCCTCATTCTGCTTCATCTCCTTTGCATGAATTTATCTAGCAGTTCTTTTTGTGAGCTTCATTAACAATGGTCATGCCATAATAAATTACATAAATCAAAATGTTATTAATTAAATAAGTTTGTAAAAAAAAAAAGCAAAGCATAATAAATTCAATTAAGTAACATTTTCCTGTAATAAATGTACAGGAGGTTGTAATGAGGTAGACTGGGGTAAATTCTAGAACCTGAATTTTTTTAGCCATCATAGCTTGACTAATTTAATCTGCAAACAGTTTTCTTTCTTTTTAAAATGTTTTTTAAAAGTGATTTGTTAAACACACCTTGTTGTGCAAAGAATTAGGCAAACTTAGCAGAACAATAGTTACTGACCAAGACATGACCAAGAGACATGATCCTATGAGGACACATCTCCCAATCTTTTATTCTGTTTTCTTGTAGAGCTTCTCACCCAAGTCAGGGGCATTTTCTCCAGCTTGGCAGTGGCCCTTCAGTTCTATTCAGTTTTTTTGGTGCCAGGCAGAATCAGGAGGTATTTCTTGTTGGTCAAATTGGCCAAGGTATGTGGTGTAAAGAGCACATTCAGAGCTGAGTCTCCCTGCCCTGTGCAATTAGCTGGGCTGCTTGCCCAGCCATGTGGGAAGGAAACCCAAGATCAGCTTTGGCCCATGTGTGCAAACCATGGAGCAACTCTTCAGGTGTCTGCCTTAGCTCCCAGCACCTGCCTTTGCTTGCTCCTTCCTGATCTTGCATCCAGAAATATCAAGATTGTGCTGCCTCCCACACGGCTCAGCCAGGCTGCTTTCTCTTGGCTGATGTTCCTAGCTAAGGGATTTGGTCCAAAAATGAGAGCTTTGCTTTTCCTTTATGTCCAGAATATGCAGCTTCACAATAATGGATGGTACTCTGTTTTTTTTCAGTGCTGACACCATTAAGGGATTGAATAATAATAAAAAAAAAAGCAGTGGGAGAGGACACAGAATTCCGAATATTGGTTTGTGCTTTTCCCAGACATCTCTGCAGAGTCCCAGGGAGCAGTGAGTGTTGCTGGTACATCACATTCACTGCTTGGCTTTGGTGATGCATGGAGTCAGAATAATGTTTTCTAATTGTCTTTCACAAGTGCAAATGGCTGTGTATTGAAGGCTATGAAAAATAATTACCCGTATTTATTATCTCTGAGAAGCATCCTTTCCTTTTGCTATTTTAATTTAGGGCTGATTTAGAGAAGCATGATTGATGTCAGCAACATCAGTTCACAGTTTAGGGTGGATTTCTGGTGGGTTGGTTTTTTTTGGCATCTGCTTCCATTATTCTCTGTACCATTAAACTCTGAAACCAGGGGCTAAGATTTTTGGACATTCTGGGAAAAAACAAAGCACCAGGTCGTGTGATTTGTACATACAAGTGGGGTTGCAGGGTGAGAAAAAGATGTGATGAAGGAAAGAGAGATGCTGGGTCAGATTGTGTTGACACTGCTGGTGATGGCATTGACAGTGCTGTGTCTCCATCCCCCTCTCATCAGCTGTCCTCTCATTTTAGGTCACTGCAAGGGTAGCTCAGTATTTATGGGAAACAAAAAATGAAGGATCTGTTGCATTTTAATGCTGTCTCTGCCAATAATTCTTCTGCTTTCTGCAAGACATATGTAGTATTTAAACAGCTGAACCATCTTCTGTTGTGAAGATGAAATGGCAATTTATTTGAGGTGGTGTGACCAGAAAGGTCACAAAGATGTGACCAGGTGGGTCTTCTACAGTTAACAGACTCCCAGTTAATTGTCCACCAGAAAACACTATAAAGCATTTTAGAATATCCAGATACCCTTCTCTGTCCCTGCCTTTTACAGCCAAACAGGAGCACTGTCAATGTAGAGGAGGTAGGAGGACATTAAACTTCTACAGCAGAAACACATGTATTTTACAGAAAATGCTCCACTTAAGTTTTAGGGTTTTACCTGAGCAATTGCCAGACTAGAGACTTGCAGAGCACAGCACAGAAATTGCTGCAGCCCTTTGAAAAATCTGACAACTTGTAGCCTGTGTGGTCATCGGGTGGTAAAGAGGAGGGACAGACAGGTCCAGAGAGCAAAACCAAGGTGGAAGGAAAGGGTTAATGGGAACACAAGAGTGGGGAAACTAACACACAGAAAATGAGGAGGTAAATCAGTAAAGATGGGAATTAGAATACAAAGTATTAGTAGTCACAAAGATGAGAACATATTATGTTGAAGAAGAGACTCGAGTGTACTTTCCCCTGGAGGTTTGGGATTTTCACCTATGTGAAGGACCTTGGGGTGAGTGGGAAGAAACTCTCCCTCTTCAAGGGATACAAATGAGATGACTGAAGCAGATAAAATTCAATTGTATCTGGAAAAAAGAAGCTATTAGAAATTAAGGTCTTGATGACAGGAGTGTGTCAAATGAATGCATGATGTATTTTTGGAATGATCCAAACTGCCAGAAGCCAACTTTATTCCAGGGGAAATGTGACGACATCTCCCTTGTGAGTGAGGGTTCCAAAGGGCTGAAAAACAAGGAAAATGGAAAACAAAAATAGAAGTTGTCAAACAGAGAAGAAAGGCAGGAGCTGTGCTATTGAAGCTGTAGTGGTGCCTCTCAGCCCCTTCTGATAGCTCCATGTGTTTAGGCTGCTGGATGTATTTTCTATTTTCAGTCCATTTTGAGAGTAATAGATTTCACCTTGACCTGTAAAGCCAATCATACATCCTTCTACATAGCAGTGAATTCCCAGAGAGCAGGCACAGAAACCCACACTGCTGCCATGAGGTACAAACCTCGCTGTGTATCTAGTTTTTCACTCCCAAGAATGTGTGCTGGAGGATTTTGCTGGGCTGCTGGAAATATTTGAGCTGTGCAGCTTTACATACCCTGTTCTTGTTTGTTCTGCTTCCAGAATCTGAAGAGTTTAGAAGGGAAATGTAGACTTAACATCAGCAATCTCAAATGCTCTTTCTTTGCAGGAAAAAAAATCTTGTTTCTGGCATTTGCACTGGGGAAGAGGAGCTGTCTTTTGGTATAGGGAATGTTCAAAGAGCTGGCAATTAATAATTATTATTCACTGCTGCTGCTTTGCTCTGGTACAGGGAACATATTCTTGGAGAAGGATTAAATCCAAGTCTCTCCAGGGGCTATTGGTATTTTGCTAATGCTGAATTACAAGTGTGTGCCATGTGCTGTGCACTGGGGGTGGTCAGGAGTGGCTTGAGAGGATTTAATTGTGTGTGTGGCAGGGGTGCTCTATGTCACTGCGTGGTAGGTGTGATACAGCCTCAGGCTACTGGGGAAAGCAACATTTCACAGCCTCTCATGTTTTCATGAGCAGGAAGGAGACAGCCCCAAGCTGCTTTCCATCCTGCCCAAAGGTAAGGTGGTCTGGTCCCAGAGTGGGTATCCTGCTCAGCCAGTTTCTGTTCCTTCTGCTCATCAGCTATCCATTTGCTTTTTTTCTACTCTCAAGCTGTAAATACTTAACAAGAGAAAGAAGTTAATTAGAAGCCATGAACCAGAGGTGGAAGCTGAGCTACCTTGAGAAATCAGTAAGTGAAGAAGCAGATCCAGAGTGGAGAAGTAAGAAAGTAGTCTTTATAGCCTTCAAAATTACCTTCCTCTTAAGCTGTTGAATCATAGGTTTAGAGTCATCAATACACAAAATTTAGTGGCATTCCCTCTTTGGGATATGGTGGAAGTCCTTAAATGGCACCTTGTCCTGTACTGCTCCATTTTGAGCTCTAGTCCTCTTTGGTACTGAAGAGTTCAGGAGGAACACCTCGGGCCAGCATGGTGTTTGGGAGTGGTGTTGGCACCACACAGGCTATTCCACACACAGAATTACATGAGATGTTCTTTATACACCAAATCTCACTTAAACTGTAGGAATAGAAAATCAGTTTTCACAGGGAAAGAGGTCACCCTGGAATCTAGAACTAACACTGCCCATATTGTTCATGGGTGATGTGGCAAAAGGGGGATAGGAAATGATGAAAGCAGGTTTCAGATGAAAAGCAGAGCTTGCTTCAAACTGCTGTAGAAAGATGGTATTTCATAACTGGTTGATAAAATGCCATCTGACACTTGCTGTTGATGAAAGCAAAGTAGCACATCTTGGGGAGCAGCCTTTCACAGACACAGTGATAGACTCTGAAGTAGCTGTTAGTAATTGCAAAGGATCTTGGAGTCATTTTGGACAGTTGATTGGAAATGTCAGTTAAGTGTGAAATGAGGGTCCAAGAGACTAAAAAGGGTATTGGGTGGTGTTAGGAAATGAAGAGAGTACAAAAACAGGAGAAACTTTTGTGCCACTGTAAGAGCTAATGGTGTGTCCACCTCATGGATCCTCCATTCTCAAAAGGGATGAGGAAAGAGCATCCAAAGAAGGATGTTGGTGATGATCAGAGCTGCAGAATGGCTTCCTTTCAAGGCATGACTAATAAATGACAGCTCTTCAGCATCAAAAATAAATTATTAGGGGGAGGAATATGATGGAGAGTTATCAAAGAGTAGCAGAGAAGCTAGAGAGGGAACAGGGATGCTCAGTGCTGCTCAAGGTCCCACCTGATATCTGCTCTGTACCAATGTGATGTGCTGTGTGCTGTCACTCATTGCTTTCCATTCTGATATGGTTCATTTTCCAGCTCAGATGGGTTTATACTGGTTTGGGCTTGCCAAAAGGCTGAGTCCACCAGTGGCCTGCACAAATTCAGGCAGAGCAAAGGCCAAAAAGTCCCAGGGCTTCTCAACAAGGTAGACACAATTGGCTGCAGTCTCCTGGAATAAGGAACTTGAACCAGAGGTTGAGCTGTTCCTTATTCCAGGAAGGACAAAAGGAAAAGGAATCACAGAGAGCTGGGGGACCAAAACTTTACTCAAGTCCAAAAATGAAGCAGACAAGCTTATAAAAGCAAATTACATTAACAGCTGGGGGCCATGAGCCTGTGCTTCTGGTTTCTAGGAGTGCATTCCAGCAACACATCTCTGGTGCTCAGCCTGTTCTTATAGGCTGGCTACAGCATCTTGTAGTGGTCCTGGTCCCAGAAAAGATACTGAGCTGGAGAACTCAGCACTCTGGGCTAGTATAGTTCTTCTTTCTATTCCCATTTTTTTTCCCCTGTGAGCAGAGTGCCTATTTGATTCAACAGCTCCCCTGAGACAGAGGTGATAAAAACAATACCTTGCATTTGGATGTGAAGCTTAAATCAGCAGTGTCCCCTTTTCCCATTATGCAAACCTGGTGGCATTGTGAAGTGCTGTGAGACTGCAAGCAGGCACAGGATATTGATGCTAATTCTTACCTACTGATAGATTTTTTTTTTTAATGCTGTATTTCTCTAACAAGCTCTTTGTGACCAGGCAAACGTGCTGAGCTGAACTGTCCTTGACTCATTTTTGCTCATCTCTATGCAGTGAAATTTGGAAATGTTATAAAAATAAAAAATCCATAGTAAAACATCCAAAACAACCTCGATTTTATTGTAATATCTAATTAATTTATCAACTGATAATGTGAGGTATGACACACAAGTATTTGATGGGGCTTCTGTTGCTGTAATCAGACACAATTTTTGCAATACATTCATCTGGGTTCACAACAAGCACCTCTGCTCTTCTGCACCTTTCACTTGGTGGCACCAAGTGCAGACATGGGCACCTCTCTGGGTATGGAGCTGGTGACAGCTGAATGTCTGTACTGGTTTTAGATGGGTTAACTTCATTGTAGCTGGTACAGAATCTCTACAGTTGAAAAAGACCTTTAAGATCATCAAGTCCAACCATTATCTAATAGGTGATGGCAGCAGCTGAACATTGAACAACTTCCATCTAAGCAACTGGCATTTCATGCTGTGGAGAAGAAGGAGTGGGTGAGTGAAACAGTAGGGGGAAATTGTGAATAAGAGTGGAACCAATATGTGCAGCTTTCTCTGAACCTGCCCACCTCTTTCTCCCTGGAATACTGAGCAGCTGGGGCTGTGCTTGCTCAGTTTATCAGTAAGCAGGCTCTAGATCTCTCAGGATGTGTTTTGCTTTCAGCTGCTTTGGTAGGAATCTACTTATTACTCAGATGATTTGTATTTAGAGCAGCAAAAGTGCACCCAGAATTTGAGTTTTTCTGTCAGTGTGGTTGGTGGGAAATACTCTCATTTTAGGAGAGACTGCTGTCTTTGTTTAGTCAAAGAAGAAACTGCTTGAATACCAAATGAGAGCTTGCACTTGCACTACTGTCATTTTTTTTCACTCCTTCTGTGAGGAAAGTTGTACTAATCTTACCAGAAGTAAAACTAAGAGAGTTCACTATCAATTAATTCAATTGATTTATTTAAAAACAGCATTTTCCTAATCCATAATATTTATGCCAACCTGTAAGTGCATGAGACTTACCAAGTTCATGACCAAGGCATAAGTTGCTATAATTGAGATAATATATATAATATATATACAACTGCTATAATCCTTCAGCTGTTTCAAACATTTTTCAGGGAGATTTTCAGCACCTTTAATTCTCTGGATTTTTTCTCTTAAGTGGCCCACTGAGTTCTCTATGCTTTTTAATGCTGGGCTAGATAGGTAGGTTTCTAGTTGCCATCCTAGGCTGTTCTCTCCAAAGGTGTGATTTGGAGACTGGTATTTCATTCATTACTGGGCTTACCTTGATCTACATCTAAGATTCCATCTGGCTTCCTCTGCTTCAGTGGGTAGCTGCACATGATCTAACTCATTCTCAGATGATCTTTGGGAGGGAGCTAACAGGAAAAGTTCACAGCATTTTTTACAAGTTGTTGGGTTTTTTTCTGATGTCTGTTGATCCTCACAGCACATGCCAAGGATGTAAGAAGATGCTCTCTGCTTATTTCTGGCAAAGAGAAAAGTCAGAGTGTGCAGAAGCACAGTGATGCTTCCATTCAGGAACAGGGTGGGGGAAAACCACCAGAGCCATCCATCTACATCCTGTAAAAATCCATTTAAAGAAAGAATTTCTAGTGGGACATCCACTGCATTTGCAGGAGTTGTCTGTTGAGGGGCAGATTCCTGCTTGCTGTGTCCTCACATGACTTCAGAGCACCCTGTAGGTGTGAATGCCTGTGTGTGCAGGAATATATATGGGAATATATAGAGGAGACAGGGTGCCTACATCTTTCTGCCTGGAAGTGCCCACTCAGCACGGGCAGCATTAAGTGGATCCCAGATCCGATTCTCACGCTGCATCTTCACTGGGGATTCATTTTCCCCATGGCCACTGTACTCAGCAGAAAGTTCTGCAGGAAGGGGTTAGTGTGATTCCAGACTAAAAGCTACTGAGCAAACAGCACTTGCATCATGGGTTAATCCTTTCTCATCTAACACTTTCTGCTGTTCTGTGCCGTGGCTTTCAGTGCACATGTTGATTTTTCTCCTTGTGCCATGTGGTCGGAACACATGGTGAAGGAAGGACACTCAGACTTGGGATTATTTCATCTCCCAGGATCCGTCAGTTTTCCAATCTTATTTATTTATTTATTTCCTGGGATCTCTTCTGGTATTTTTTTTTTTTT
>VYZU01064703.1:9053-34620 GCA_013401355.1 Ceyx cyanopectus | reverse complement strand
GCAAAGTAAGGTTTTTCTAAGGGTTTTTTTTTCAGATTTTCTAAGACAGGATTGTAAATGAAGGTTGGATAAATGTATTTCCTAATAGAATTATATTTGACTGACTTCTTAACATTACAAAAGGTGGAATTGTAGAAAGCTTGTTCTACTGTGGCTCAGTTCAGCTCCTCCTGAAATCCTTGGGACAGTTCAGGAGTTAATTAGGGACTAAATTCAGCAGGTTTGTTTTATTTTTAAGCCTTCTAGCTACACTTGACAGGATTTAGTTCTGCAATTTGGGTGCAGAAAACAGAATGAAGGCTTTGAGTTCCCCTTTGTTGGACTTTGTCAGACCCTCTGTCAGTCTGACCAGGCCCCTCGGGATGGTGGCACAACCACCTGATGGAGCAACTGCTCTTCTCTTCAACTTGCTGAGGCTTCCATCCCATTGTCTAGGTCATTCAGGTTATTGATGATATCATGATTGATATCAGGGTAAGTGATATTGGCTCCAGTTTCAACACCCAGGGTGCTCCACCAGTGACTGGCCTCCAGTTGGCCTTTGTGCTGCCATCCACACGCAGCTTTTTCAGTCAAGGAGTCCAGATTTCTCTCCACATTTACTTCATCAATGTCAGTGAGGATGTTCCAGGAGACAGCATCAAAAGCTTTACTAAGGCAAGATAAATAATGTCCACTTCTCTCTCATCTCCCACGAGATGAGCCAGGCATCTCATTACTGAAGGCTATCACGTTGGTCAGATGTGATTTCTGCCTTCATAAATGCACGCTGACTGCTCCCAATCACCTTCTTTTACTCCATATGGTAAGGAAATTGTTGCCAAATGTATTTGCTCACCACCTCCCCAGGCTTGGAGGTGAGGTCGACCTGCCTGCAGTTTACTGCATCCTCCTTGAAATGAGGACTGTTGCTTTCTTGCAGTCCTCAAGAAGAAGAAGATATCAAGAAGACATGTGAGAGTATCCTCCTGTTGGCATCAACCAGCTCCCTCAGCACCTTTGGATCCATCCCCTCAGGACCCACGGACTTGTGCACATCCAGTTTGTTTAAATGTTAATTTACTGGATCCTTCCCTGCTGATGGCAAGTCTTCATTGCTCCAGACTGGTTTCACACTGGTTTCAGTGATGTCATCACTGGTTCTGGTGATAGAATATTGAAGGAAGAAATATCTTTTAAATTTACTACCTGTTTTTTGGTGGTTGTCTCGATATCAGAGATACACTTAATATGCTTTAAATGCACCAGTTCTTTGCAGAATATGTGTATTAAATTCAAAGCCTGTTGCTGGACCTATATTTAAAGCAAAACTATTAATGATTACACTGAAAAAGAAACATTCTAGTGCACAAAGGATTATAAATCTACCCAAAACAGGGGAGGTTTTTCAGCGTGCTTGTCTCCTGTGCTGGCCTGGCTGTTGCAGAGATGTGGAACAGGCAAGGCTGGGATCTCAGAACTGGTTTTCATGTGTCAGAACAACAAGGTGGATTAGTCTGCAGTCACACTCGTGCTGCCATTGAGAGCTGTCAGCTTTGCCTGAGCGAGGTTGTTTTCAGCTTGCAGGGGTGTAACAGTCTCAATCTACAAGCGTTTCAGTGCAGTTGTCAAATGGAGAAAAGGAGAAGGGAAGGGGGGGAAAAAAAAGAGATGTTTTCAGCTCAGCAGGAGTCTGACAGCTCAACAGGACCAGGGTGCTGGGAGCTGCTGCCGTGCAGGGAGGCAGGATTCTGCCTCCTGGCTGCTTCAGAGCTCCAAGAGCAGCAGCAGGCTGGGAATCCCACCATTCATGAGGGTGCAGGGCACAGAGTGTCTTTCCTGATGAGCTTGTGCCAGCAGTGGGGACTATAATTTAGTCAGCCTTGTCCTCCAAGGAGAAACTGGCCATCCCCAGAGTGGAGTCAGAGCTGAGGAGCCACCCAGCTTTGGCAGTGTTCATCTACTCTTCCATATATATTATGTTGATAATTTTAATTATTTTTAAGTTAACAATAACTTGAAAAAAGCCTTCCAGTTTCTTAGTGTTCCTTGAACAGGCAGCAGCTCTCAGGGGGCTGCACAGCAGTGAGGACTCAGCCTGGCATCCTGTGAAGGTCTGACGGGGTCACTCCTCATCCTACACACCAGCAAGAGTGGCTCTGGGTGGGAACTGTGGCATTGCCCCAGAACCAGTGGGAGACTGGATGTTGCAGTAATTACTCTCAAGAGGAGCTGTGACATCTTTTGAGCTGCTTTTGTTTTTTCCTTTTGAGTTTTCTTTCATTGCTACACAAAAAAAAAGGTCATTTATTTTCGTCAGAGTATCTTCTGTTAAGTCAGGGCGGCAGTGTGCATTTTATTCATGGTTATTCATAACATACCCCATAGAAGGGATCTAAAAAATACATAATTTCACCACAACCATCTGAGCTTCTGCTTCAGATCATCACTGAGCACAACCTCAGCCAGGCACCATCCAGTGGGGCCACTTTGTTCAGTAGAGCACTGAAGGAGCAGCTCCTCTTCATTTTGGAGAGCTCCCTGAAAGCTTCAGGTGGAAGAATTCTTGAAGGGAAAAAAAAATTCTTTCAAGTAAGGTAGAAAAATGGCCATTTATTTAAATTTTGCATCTTGATCAAAATTTTTCATATTATATAATGTTTTTTACAAATTGTTTTCTCAGGGATTTTACAAGGTTTTGTTGTGTTTTTCTTTAAAGCTTTTAAAAAGTAGTATTTTTAGAAATGGCTTTCATAAAATTCAATAAGAAAACATATATGTTCCAGTAGCATTAAAAAAATCCATTAAAGTGTCAATAACATCTTTATTGCCAACGTTATGAAAAATGCAGTAGAAATAAGAAATGTCTTTAACTAAAAGAATTCCACTGCAAAGTGAAATACATGAATTTTTTTCTCTTCACCATTAAGTTTTGAGCCACGTGTGCATTTTAATGAGGGAAAACTAGAATAGAATTTTGCTTAGGGAATGTTTAGTAACTAAATAATTATTAGCTGTAAATAGGCTATTTTTTTAGAGCAAGTTAAGTTGTATATCCCACTGATAAACACTGATAGAAGGGAAGTAGGTGAAGTGACCCATTAGTAAGTAATATTTCTATTATTAGTAATATCTTTTATGCACTTACTGAGACTTACTGCACGTTTGCAAGGATGGGCTGCTCTTTGCAGCTGGAGATGGGAAATTCTGACATTTAACCTCCTACAGGGTTAAAATTTATCACTGTATGGGTCAGTTATTGCATTGGTGGATTTGTTCTGCTGGTTTAGTGCATGGGAAGCTGCTGCTGGGCTGATTCATGGCTTGTTATCTAGCTCCTGGAAAAACTCTGATTTAACAGAACTTGCTAACACTTTGAATTTTTTGCCTTTTTTTTCCCTTTCCTTTTTCCCTTTATTGCAATTTCACTGGACTCTGGGTTGTAAGGGGCTCACCCATCAGCTCATGAGTCAGGGTGGTGTCTCAGGTGAAGGTTCCACATCTGGCTTCCTCCCCTCCCAGTGAGAGCACAGATGTGACAGCAGTTTCTGCTTCTCCTTCATCCTGCTCATCCTGCAATTCCACAGCTTTTCTGATCGCCTTGAGCATTGCTGTAGGTATCACTGCTCTTCTACCCTCAGTCTTTTTGTCTTTTATTTAACAGCCCTGCCAGTGAGAGTTAATATGTAGCTGGGCCACCTTTGTAAAGAGCTCCTAAATCCTCACTTTTGTTTCTGACAGAGGAAAAAAAAGCAAAAAGGAGGTGAGTGGCTTTGAATTAACATTAAAAAGGTAAAAACTAGCAGGTAGAAATAACTCCTAATTCAAATTCCCATTTTTTTATATTCCATTCCACTATATTTAATTGCTTCTCAGTTTTTTTCTTTGTAAGGAGTTGTTTCAGGAGAGGCATTAATAGGGTGGTAGTAGGTAAATGAGACTGTTTTGGGGCACAAGTGCTGCTTGTTGGCAAACAAAACCCTTCTAGTTCTGCTCAGCACCCTCACCCAGGGCAGCTGCTGTTTCAGACACTGGAGGAGGAGACTGTGCCTGTGCCTTGTGCTGAGGACAGATCCTCTTTGCTCTGATGTGACTTTTATCCATCTTGTCAGAAATTAGTGTGTTACTTCTGGCCAGGGATCACAGGTGACACTGTGGGGCTTGGAAAAGGAAACCCAAGGCCACGTGGGCTCTTGAAGGAGTGAGAAAAATTCAGCTTTATGGCTCTCCTGGAATCTGACTGAAATGAGACTGGTAGTAAACAACTTCTGTGCTAATAGCAGGGTGCCTTAGCGTGCAGGTGGTTTGGAACAGAAGCAAGTGCCTTTAAGCAGTGTTTTATGGTGCTGTGCAGATCAGACTGAAAAATGGCCACAAGCTTTATTACTTTAATATTAACACTTTTTCATTACTCTCTCTCCTCCCCCCCTCCTGCAAACTGCTGCATTCATCCATTATGAAGTGCCTCTTTCTTTTTTTCCCCCTTGCCTGCTGCTTTTCACAGTCAGAGGAGGAGGAGGCAGGTGGGTGTCAGAAGGGACAGTTGAGCTGCCCAGGGAGGTGGTGGAGGCCCCATCCCTGGAGACATTCAAGGTCTTGAGGCTCTGAGCAACTTGATCTAGCCTAGGATGTCCCAGCTTACTACAGGGGGCTTGCACTAGGTGACCTTTAGAGATCCCTTCTAGCTCAAGGCATTCTATGATTTGCAGGACCCAATTTGCCCTGCTCCCCACTGGAATTTAGAAAAAAAAGGATTGATTTATTTTTGTTTTCATTTTCAAAATCCTATTCCTATCTTCTCTTTCCCATTCTAAATGTGTCAAGTGAAGTTTATCTCAATGCCAGTACCCCTTGTAACCAGAGTTANCTTTCAAGTAAGGTAGAAAAATGGCCATTTATTTAAATTTTGCATCTTGATCAAAATTTTTCATATTATATAATGTTTTTTACAAATTGTTTTCTCAGGGATTTTACAAGGTTTTGTTGTGTTTTTCTTTAAAGCTTTTAAAAAGTAGTATTTTTAGAAATGGCTTTCATAAAATTCAATAAGAAAACATATATGTTCCAGTAGCATTAAAAAAATCCATTAAAGTGTCAATAACATCTTTATTGCCAACGTTATGAAAAATGCAGTAGAAATAAGAAATGTCTTTAACTAAAAGAATTCCACTGCAAAGTGAAATACATGAATTTTTTTCTCTTCACCATTAAGTTTTGAGCCACGTGTGCATTTTAATGAGGGAAAACTAGAATAGAATTTTGCTTAGGGAATGTTTAGTAACTAAATAATTATTAGCTGTAAATAGGCTATTTTTTTAGAGCAAGTTAAGTTGTATATCCCACTGATAAACACTGATAGAAGGGAAGTAGGTGAAGTGACCCATTAGTAAGTAATATTTCTATTATTAGTAATATCTTTTATGCACTTACTGAGACTTACTGCACGTTTGCAAGGATGGGCTGCTCTTTGCAGCTGGAGATGGGAAATTCTGACATTTAACCTCCTACAGGGTTAAAATTTATCACTGTATGGGTCAGTTATTGCATTGGTGGATTTGTTCTGCTGGTTTAGTGCATGGGAAGCTGCTGCTGGGCTGATTCATGGCTTGTTATCTAGCTCCTGGAAAAACTCTGATTTAACAGAACTTGCTAACACTTTGAATTTTTTGCCTTTTTTTTCCCTTTCCTTTTTCCCTTTATTGCAATTTCACTGGACTCTGGGTTGTAAGGGGCTCACCCATCAGCTCATGAGTCAGGGTGGTGTCTCAGGTGAAGGTTCCACATCTGGCTTCCTCCCCTCCCAGTGAGAGCACAGATGTGACAGCAGTTTCTGCTTCTCCTTCATCCTGCTCATCCTGCAATTCCACAGCTTTTCTGATCGCCTTGAGCATTGCTGTAGGTATCACTGCTCTTCTACCCTCAGTCTTTTTGTCTTTTATTTAACAGCCCTGCCAGTGAGAGTTAATATGTAGCTGGGCCACCTTTGTAAAGAGCTCCTAAATCCTCACCTTTGTTTCTGACAGAGGAAAAAAAAGCAAAAAGGAGGTGAGTGGCTTTGAATTAACATTAAAAAGGTAAAAACTAGCAGGTAGAAATAACTCCTAATTCAAATTCCCATTTTTTTATATTCCATTCCACTATATTTAATTGCTTCTCAGTTTTTTTCTTTGTAAGGAGTTGTTTCAGGAGAGGCATTAATAGGGTGGTAGTAGGTAAATGAGACTGTTTTGGGGCACAAGTGCTGCTTGTTGGCAAACAAAACCCTTCTAGTTCTGCTCAGCACCCTCACCCAGGGCAGCTGCTGTTTCAGACACTGGAGGAGGAGACTGTGCCTGTGCCTCGTGCTGAGGACAGATCCTCTTTGCTCTGATGTGACTTTTATCCATCTTGTCAGAAATTAGTGTGTTACTTCTGGCCAGGGATCACAGGTGACACTGTGGGGCTTGGAAAAGGAAACCCAAGGCCACGTGGGCTCTTGAAGGAGTGAGAAAAATTCAGCTTTATGGCTCTCCTGGAATCTGACTGAAATGAGACTGGTAGTAAACAACTTCTGTGCTAATAGCAGGGTGCCTTAGCGTGCAGGTGGTTTGGAACAGAAGCAAGTGCCTTTAAGCAGTGTTTTATGGTGCTGTGCAGATCAGACTGAAAAATGGCCACAAGCTTTATTACTTTAATATTAACACTTTTTCATTACTCTCTCTCCTCCCCCCCTCCTGCAAACTGCTGCATTCATCCATTATGAAGTGCCTCTTTCTTTTTTTCCCCCTTGCCTGCTGCTTTTCACAGTCAGAGGAGGAGGAGGCAGGTGGGTGTCAGAAGGGACAGTTGAGCTGCCCAGGGAGGTGGTGGAGGCCCCATCCCTGGAGACATTCAAGGTCTTGAGGCTCTGAGCAACTTGATCTAGCCTAGGATGTCCCAGCTTACTACAGGGGGCTTGCACTAGGTGACCTTTAGAGATCCCTTCTAGCTCAAGGCATTCTATGATTTGCAGGACCCAATTTGCCCTGCTCCCCACTGGAATTTAGAAAAAAAAGGATTGATTTATTTTTGTTTTCATTTTCAAAATCCTATTCCTATCTTCTCTTTCCCATTCTAAATGTGTCAAGTGAAGTTTATCTCAATGCCAGTACCCCTTGTAACCAGAGTTAAATAAGCCCTCCTGTTAGCTCTGCTTGGTTTTCACTTTTCAACAAGCCTTAGTAAATCATGCCCCACTTGTCTTGAAATTTCATTTCCATGACCTAACTTAATTTGCTATAAATTATTTCTACCTGAGCTTCTTTGGCTGTGAACCTGCAGCCTCCAGTGTCTTGCTCATTGGATCGTTGCCCAGCTAATCAAGAGGTTGTTGGTTTTTTTTTTCCTTCACCACTCCTGCTTTTTGTATCAGCTCCACCAAAGTCAACTTGGCTGTATTACCTCCGTGGGGACACACAAAGAGCTGATGTGTTTAAGGGTTTTATTGAACTGAGTTTTGGTCTCTTCTTGTCATGCTCTGGTGCTGCTAGTAAAGACCTTTTTTCCCTTAGAATAATTGTGACCTCAAAGGTTTGTTCTCATCTCAGAGGCAGACACTTTCTTTTAGTTCTTCCTTTATTTTCTCCTTGGGAAGAAAACCCGACTGTCTGGAAAATCTCTGCTCACTCAGTATGGAGCAGCTGGGCATTGGTTTTTGGGTTTTAGCACAGCTAGATTTCATGGCTGATGAAGACTGGTGTTTATTTCCACTGAGATATGCCTAATATTTTTTTTTTTCTTTAGAGCTATTCCCATTATTTAGCAGTTGCTGATAAATGACCTTTATTTCATCCTCTTGAACACTGAAGGCTTACCTCTCACCAAGCTGCTGAGTTGCAACCATGCTGTTTTGCTGAGTAAGGGTCAGATAACCCTTAAAGTATTTCAGCCTCCTACATCAAGTTGTAATAACAACTTGCTATGATCATCTGTCCTCAGAAGAGAAAAATCACAAGTTTTTCTTTGGAAAAGCACTGGATTTTTATTTGTTTAAAGTTGAGGATGGTTTACCTGAGTTCCTTGGAAGCCTTGGGGAAGAGGAAATATCCTCAAGTTTCATCAGGAGAGGTTTAGACTCAACATTAGGAAAAATTTCTTCACCAAAAGGGTTGTCAAGTGTTGGAACAGGCTGCCCAGGGAAGGAGTTCAGTCACCAACCTGGGAAGTATTCAAAAGATGGTGTAGATGTGGTGCTGAGGGACATGATTTGGTGGTGGACTTGGCAGTTAATGGTTGGACTCCATGATCTTAAAGGTCTTTTCCAGTCTAAACAATTCTGTGATTCAATACTCCAGAGCAGTCACTTCAAAATGAAAACACACTGATTGTTGCTTAGGTAGAACACATGTAATTTGCAAAAGTCCTTTAATGGCAGCTGAGAGGCTGATGTATCTCAGCAGCTCATTAAAAAGTAGCCTGTTTTTTACTCTAATTTGAAGACAAGTAGGCAAGTGTGATGAGCTTTTCAACGTTATCTTTAACTAGCCTTTCTTTTGAAACCAGACTCTGGCTTTCTGTCTACATCCTCCTGGTGTTTATCTGCTGAATGTTGGTGGAATTGAGTTTTGTGGGTGCATCCAGACTCTGCTGAAGGCACCGTGGTACCTCCTGGTATGGGATGGTGCAAGAGCAGCAGGTACCACCTTGGGCACTCAGCAGTCTCCTCAGTCTGACCTAAATTATTGGGCTAAAGATGAGGTTCACTGGTAAAATGACACGTCATGAGATAGGCAGGGGGTCAGATTAGATGATCTAATGGCTCCATCTGGCCTTAAACTCTTAATTAGGGAAATGCTGCCAGCACAAGATGGCACTGAAGCTTTCTGCTGGTAGTTTTTGCTTGCTTGGGCTGCAGAGGTACTTGGGCTTGTCTTTCCTTGGCCTTTAATGCCAGGAGCAGCCAGCAGAGCTAAAAACAAGTCTGATGAGAACCTGCTAATCTTGCTTTTATGGAAATACAAAAGCCCTGTGTCTGACTATTCCAGACTAGCACACATTCGTGTTTTAGAGCTATAATGATTTCTAAACAGAGAAATAAAATTATTAGCCTGGTACTGTGGCAGTCACTGAAACAGAGGCAATTTTCTTTGGCAAGCTGATGAAAAACAAATTAATTGCTTGAAGTTGCTCATGGATTAAAATACTAAAGTGAGGATGTGCATTTAGAGGTGGCTGGTTTGACATGGTTGAGGTTTGTGGTACCTTTGCCTCACACTTTTGGTGCAGCAATGTGTGTGGTGTTGTAGATGTGCTCTTTGCTTTCTCAGCTGTGTGAGTGGCAGTGTACAAGTTTAAGAACCATTGACACAGCAAAACCAGCATCACTTATTAACCAGTTTCTTTGGCAAGCCCAAATGGCTTGTATTTAACTCAGGGTGTTGCTTGGTTCCAGAAGGTCACTTGAATGTCTTCTTAAAGTTGCTTAATTGCTTATTGATCTCATAATTATTCCATACTTGCTGTCTCTTTCATTATTTTCTGAAATGCATAGATATGTCACAATTTTAATTTAACAGAAGATTTTGGTTTTGGTGGTGTTGAGCATTCACTTTTAAGTGTAGAGATTTGAATGGGGAAACCTTCTTTTTTCCCTTTCTATACAGAAGTTATATATTTGCTTTTTTCTGAATCATGTATTCTACTTCTGCATGACTCTTAAAGGTCCTGATATTATACAACTAGCATCTTTCAAAGCACAAGGAGCTGAATTAGTAACTGCTGAGGTACTCTCTTCTAAAGTGGTGTCCCTTATTGCTAATTTAGCTTGTGGTTTTTTTTCTGCCCCATTCAGATTTTTCAATACAGAGTAATTGCTCTGAAAGTACATTCCTTTTATTTGTAGTCTCATCTTGGTGATATTCATCAGACTGCTTCATTTTAGTAGTAGCTTCTCCTGTGCTGGCTTCTTTTCTTGCAAATTCCTTGTGCCACAGGTTATTGCTCCATGTTTGCATCACTGGGCAGTTGTGTGTGGGGAGAAACAACCTTGGTTTTCTGTGGCTTCACTCAGGAGAGTAGTCTGCATCCCAATTAAAAGCAAAAATACATGAAACTGGATGCTGAACTCCCACTGCAGCACTGCCTTTGCTCACATCTGTTTCCCCCTTGGGGCATCTAACCCAAGCCATGGTCCCATCTGTGGTTCCCAACTGGGAACCAGAAGGTCAGCTGGACGAAGCAACTCCTAGTCATGCTCTGCTTCATTCTCCTCCCTTCCCTGTCTTCCTTTGGAGTCTGTAACACATTTTATTTCTTCTAGCACTCCCTAGTGCCCAGGTACCTACTGCCAGCAGATGTCTTGCTGGCTGCTCCATGCAACTGTTGTTAACTTTACCAAGCCACCACCATGTTCCTTGCTGAATGGTCCCTCCAGGCTCGCGTGCTTATTTCTGCCTTGCTGACTTTATGATCAGAGCAGCTTCCCCAGCCTAATTACAGCTTCTCTCTTCCCACTGCCTAAGTTGCAGCAATACTTGGATGAACCTCAAATGAGCCTGAAGGTAGCAGTTTACAGAACCAAATAAGCACCCTTAAAAGTGGAAGAAAGGTCTCTGGGTGGTCTGAATCTTGCTTATTTTTGCAAGGCAGTAGCTTAAAGACCTGTTAGTTTCTGGTAACACGGTCGTTGCTACCAGGGGTTAGATTTATTCTTTACAAAATAAGAATTAGATTTTCAGTTGGACAAGGACACCATCTGCAGTCAGCAGATGCAGTTATCAAGATTAAATTGCAAGACTTGTCACTGATTATGCTGGTAATCATTGAGGTGATCAGTGTAATTATATTGAGATCAAGAAGACAGTTGCTGTGATATGGTACTGCAGAATTAAGTTGAAGGAGCACCCATCATTAGCTACTGGGTATGGCTCCAACCAAGCACTTCTTTTATGATATGGGAGAAAAATCAGCAAATATTGAGAAATTGACCTTTTTTTGTTGAAAACCTTTTCCATTGGATTCTGTAAGATTTGTGGAAAACCTATTGCTTTGCCTAGTTGTGAAAGGCTCTAAGGCACTCAGTTCATAACCAGACTTTAGAACAGACTTTAGCCTGGGTCTCTTTACCCAAGGAAGACAAAGTATTTCCACTTCAGGTTATTTTAAGCTTCCAGAGTTAGGTTTTTTTCTAGTATAGATGATATGGAGGATTGACTCAGCTGCTGCTGGAAAGGGTTTTCTTGCCAAACAGGATGGTTGTTGATGTTGTCTCAGAAAATGTGACTAAAATTTATTAGAATATAATCCCAATCTCTACAAATTGCTTTTGACTCTAATGCACACTAATAATCTAGAAACAGAGAATATGGCTTTGGAGAACTCTTTCCAGGCAGTCATTTGTGTTGGAGCATTTCCCTTAAGTGTCTGCAATGTGGTTTTACATATTCTTGTGTGCTGGTAAAAAATCCATTTTGCAGATGTGTTTGCTGAGCAGTAACTGGCACATCCTGAGCCTTTGTTCATTCTTCTATAGATTGGCAAGCTGATTTCTTGCAAATACAGTGATGAATGATGTTGAAGAGATGATATTTGTCTTCTGACTTATGCCTTTCATTATTAACTCATTTTGTGTTGCACATACAGACTGTAAGCATATATAGTGTTTTATTTCCTTTTTCAAATGGCATGTATACACATACAATCCTCTTGTATATGTTTTCCAGCAGGGTATGTTGCTCAGGGAAGGAAGGCTTTTGTAGTCTGAAGACATATGAATAGGATGCAGGAGATAACTGAGAAAAAAAGGCATCACTGAACATCTTCTAAAAAGCAAGTGATTCAGTCTTCTTTAGGGCTTGAAAGGAAGAGGTCTAAGAGCATCCCCAACAGCTGTTTCTTCAGTTTCCATCAAGCAGATCAAATTTCATTCTAAGAAATGTGTTTTCACAGAAGCAGAGTATCATAGGAAAGATAGGAGGTATTTGGTAATCTTTTTCTGTCATTGATCTGTTATTATAGCTGTTAAGCTTCACACAATTATTTATCAGCTGAGAGTTATAAAATAATTTCTGACTTGACATAAAAAGGGAGAAAAGTCAAATACATTTTTTAACATGAACACAACCCATCAGTCTTAAAGTGCTGGTTCATTTGCCCACACAGTATAATTAAGATGTTCATCTGTAATAAGGAGTGATACATTCAGTGATCTCACAATCAGAAAGTAATTATAGCTTCAAATGTTCATTTGGCTCTCCTCAACTCTTTTATTAATCCACAGCTGTTAAAAGAGGGTATTTGTAGCTTAGGATCTGTACATTTTTACCTGCACATCTTGCTTCTGCAACTGGAAGTGCTTTACCAGGAGCAGTTGTTAGAAAGACATCTATTCTGGATGGGTTTTGGGAACAAAATGTCGACTGGAATTCTGAGTCCTGTCTTGGGGGAGAATATTACAGGTTGAGTACATTTGATATTTCGTTAGATAATGAATCCATTATGTAATTGGAGTTCAGGCTCCCACTGATTAATCATGACATTTCAATTATTCATTGAATCAGTGATCTTTTGCACCCCTTTTTTCTCACCTCATTTGTTGTTTGCTTCTATGAATGTCTTTTCTTACTGCTCTACAGTTTCATCTTGCTGTGTTCCGAGATCCTGAAAATCTTCCACTGCCAGAGACTTTCATCTGGGAGTTTAAATCACCTGGCACCCTGCAAGCAGATCTTGGCATCTCTGGTTTGGTGCTTCATAGCATTTTTTAACTGCCTACCTTCAAGGTAGCTGCTGAGAAGCAGCCAGGGAGCTGTGCCAGGGAGAGATGCATGAAAGACAGAGGTTGTCCTGAGACAAGAGACCAGATTCCTGATTCATCTGCTAAACTGAGTTTCCTAATCGTGTCCTGGGAGCCACAGAGAAGGTCAAATTGCCCAACTGAGTGTTCCCATGCAGCTGGCAAGATTGCCCTTAGCTGTGGCATCCACAGTGCCTTACCCCTGACAGTAGACAGGCAGCTTTGTTTCAAAGCAGGTGTGTGGAGGACTTTGCTTGGTACCCATAGGATGTGTTGTTCTTTGTGCACAGAGATCAGAAATCACTGCTGTGTTCTCCTTCAGCTCCTGGTGCTCAGCTCCAGCTTGGAGGTATCCTCCTTTCCCAGCACAGTACCCACTCAGCCACATCTCTGTGGTGTAGTTTTATCATGTGCTCACAGGGAAGTGAAGAAAAATACCTTTTTTTTTTCTTTGTGATTTTTTTCAAATCACTATTATAATTACTGTTATTTTGATACTGTCACTTTTGAGCCATCATCTAGATCCTGGAATAGGTTTAGAGTAAGATGTAGAAGAAAGCACAGCATTTTTACATCAGTCTTCTTGTGTTTTTAAATATTTGTGCTCAGATTTAGCCTGCAGGTGTTGGAGGAGCCAGGGAGGATTTCATGGAGTTTTTTTATCCCACTGTGCACAGATTCTGTCAGCCTGCAGAGGTTCAGCTGCTCTCAAACACAGTATGGAGATGCAACAAGACAACCCAATCCAGTTTACTGGAAGGCCTGTACTAACTGATAGTATAAGATTAATTAAGGATAGGATGCATGGAAATAGTTATTCCCATGAATATCTGTTGTTTCTCTTAAATTTGGCATCTGCAGTTGTCTGAGAATATGGCAAATCTCTTTCTTTGCTGTAGATAAAATTGTCCTGTTTTCAGTCCTTTAGCAAACTGGACTTTTTCAGGTGGGCTGATCACCTGTAAGTTTTAGCCTTTAGTCTCCAGCTTATGGCTGTCTTGTCAATGCCAATTACAAGATAATACTGTTAGAGATAAACTAGGATATTCCATTTTGTGACAATGACCAGAAAAAAACAGGAATATGTGGAGAGCAAGGCAGGTCTGTGCTTGTGCTGTTACAAACAGACTGGCATTGCAGGAAGAAGAGCTCAAGGAAAGCCATCTGTTAAAAAAGAGGAATATTTTCTGCTTCAGTGGGTAATTTGCTAAACCTGGTGTAAACAAAAGTATTCAGTATATCAAAATTAAGAGCTCTTTTGTTGTCTTAGCATTGTCCTAAACAACAAAAAATCTCAGTCTGTGACATTTTTATGCTGTTCTATGTGATCAGAGAGACATCTAGGTTAGAAAAGACCTCCAAGATCATGGAGTGATGGCTACAGAATTTTGTGTCCTCCTATATCTTGCTTGAAGACACAACAGCACAGATTGATATTGCAAGGACTCTGATCCTGGCCTTTTTCTGTGTGGCTTGGCTAAGTCTGCAGGCCCTTTTTTCCACGTGGGTTGTTGGATGCACTAATGTTCCTTTGCATCACTCATTTCTTGTGGGGAGGAGTTATTAATCAAATACCTCTTTTGTTAGTGTTGCCTTCAGGTGTCAAGATACAGTCTTTGCACCTTGCTTGCTAGAAAGACAAGCATCTGCAGATACCTGACACCTGAAGCTCAGTAGAGATCTCACTGTGTATTAAAAACAAATGTGCTTTCCATGAGGATTTCAGCTTTTGTGCTTTTTCCTGCTCTGTTGGATGTTTGTACTGAGTGAATGGTCTTGGGGGAGCATGAGAAAAGCTGAAAACATGTTTAAATTGCAAGACTATAAGGAAGTCTTTTTTGTGATCTTCCCTCTGTAGTTTTATCTCCCTGCAATATTAGACATGTGTGTTAGGTTTCCTGCTTGTCCTTATAGAAATGTATACAAAAAAAACCTTATTTTACTGTAGCCTCTGCTTGTAATATTGCTGTCTCTTCCCAGTGCCAGCAAAACTTTTTAATGGTTTTTTTTTTTGTTCTTTATTTGCAGATTTCTAATTGATTCATACCTTGATTTTAATGCTGTGTCTTCCATCCCTTTCTCTGTAGCCTTTAGTGTTTCTACCTGGTACATATACCTTGTCTTTATTCCAACTTTGTTACCCTCCTCTCTATTTGTTGTGTTCCAAGCAGAGAAAATTAGATGCTCAAGAAGCCAAACACCTTCCTTTCAACATTACAAATGTTCAGATCCTAGTTCTCTTGTTTCTTTCACTAGCCTGTGAGTCCAAGTCCTTGCTGTAAGTCTGTTGTTGAAACCCAAACCTCAGATACCCCTTGGATCAGACATTCTGATTATGGAAGTAAGCAAAGCTCTTTCTCCTGGCTGATGCTCAGTCCCTTTGAGTTGTTTCCAGTTAATTTACTGAGAATTTGCTGAGTTTTATTCTTGCTCAGCTAAGTTTTGTGGACTGGGTTGTTAATTATGGCTTTGAACTTGTGTTTGCTCTTTCTAACAACTTAAAACATTGGGAGTTTTTCTCCCTCCTTATCCATTTACTTAGTCATCTCTTTTGGAAAGGAATTGCTTCATTAAACACTTCCCTGCTTAGTCTGTAATGATCCTACATCTTCCACTCTAAACACCAATACATTAAAGAAAAAGGCCTTAATTTGTCTTCAGAGGGATGAAGAGGTTCCACATTGTCTTTGTTGCAGGAGGCATCTTTGGCACATCATCTTCGGTGGTGTAGCTGTGCTATGGAAACTCAACAGGGTCCATGGTGTCATTCCAGGTTTTCAGGAGTCTTTTTAGTGTGTAGTAGCATATGTGATACTCTTGGATAATCTCTTTTGATATGGAAGTTGAAGACTAGTGGGATACTCTCCTCTTTGCAGTAGTTGCAATGAGCATGTGTTGGGTTTTTGCCTTTCCCAAGCCATACCAACACAGGAATCACACAAAGTCCATGCTGATGTGTTTTTCATGTGGTTTTGTTGTTGATCTGGTTTTGCTTTTGTTTTTTGGTGTTTTTTTATGTGGGGTTATGGACATGCCAAGTCTCAGCAGAAGGGTTAATTAAAACTTGAGCTTTGGGTTTGAAATTCTACATGACACATCTGATCTATGTGACTGTGATGTGCCAGCAACTGTGCTTACTATGAGAGTTCTTCAGGCAAAAAATGATTGCCATGAAATTTCCTCTTTTTCATGTTAAATCACATGTACACGTGGATTTTTATTTTTATTTTTAATTGGACTACAATGTGGGCTTGGGAAAAAAAATCATTTCTATGTAAATACAACCTGAGGGCTGCAAGTATCCAAGCTGCACATGAAAACAAATGGACCTGTTGTGGTTAGAAATTCATAGTTTACCATAATAGGGGGAAAAAATAAATGAGGTTGTCTTTGAAACTGTACAGGTCAGCATTTCAGACTTATGTAGTTGTGCTCAAATTAAAGGAGAAAATGGAAAAGCTTCTGGATATTTACTATTTTTAAGCCAGCTTGGGAGGGGAGAAGCAGCAACAGTATTTTTCATGTGTTCTATTAGCAAATTACATGCCATGAATAATATTTTTATTGTTTGGCTCATGCATAAGTTGATGTGAGTTTTATTTGGCTCGAAGGCGGGAGTGAGTTTTTGACAATTGCTACACTTCTTTCTTTTCCCCTCTGTTAAATGAAAAGAAAAATTTCAAGTAAATAGGAAACTGAAATTATTTCTGTGGGTCTCACAAAATGCTTGAAAATCCAGTGTTCCAAAGCAG
This sequence comes from Ceyx cyanopectus, assembly GCA_013401355.1. Taxonomy (NCBI): domain Eukaryota; kingdom Metazoa; phylum Chordata; class Aves; order Coraciiformes; family Alcedinidae; genus Ceyx; species Ceyx cyanopectus. The sequence goes on along the minus strand of VYZU01064703.1, from coordinate 18,138 downwards.
AAGGAGGGAGAGACACACAAGGAGATGGATGTTTGAGGGGTCTGTCAGCAACCTTTGGTTCACTTAGTTTTTGTTTCTTGCTGTAGCAGAAATATTTCCAACCGAAGTCCTCTGATTTGGACTTCGAATGCCATAAATTCTTTTGAGATAAATTCACTTTAACTATCACAAATCCCTCACCTCTTACTGTTGGAGACCCAACTTTTAGTTCCTATTAATGCCTCTTCTACTTCAGTAAGTGAAAATGCAATTTAGTTGTATAGATGTTTTATAAATGTGATAAAAACAAACGAGTACCTCCTCTAATAAGTAGTAAAGCCCAAACCTGTGCAATTTGTAGTAAGTGTATTCTATCCTCTTAAAAATGTCCTGGGGATTTATGTATTAAACTCAGACTAATGCTAATAGGAGTTACCTAAATAAATCCTCTGGTGCATTGATAGAATAACAGATCATTTATTTAGTGTTGTGTTTCACTTTGCAGTCTTATTTATTTATTTATTTATTTTTAATTAAAATAAAATTGGAATTGGAGTTTATGGTATAAAGACCTTTTTTTTCCCTTCCTCTTCATAGGTGTGCTTCTAATTGGAGTGTTGACCATGAGGAATCCCGCAAGCTAGTCAGTTTTCTCTGATCCTGAGAAAAATGAAGCCACGTTTCAGCTTTGCCAATCGTTTCCCACCGCCGTTGGCTGAATGAGAAGTGGTCATGTGATTATGCTGACAGCCCAGCATGCATTTTGTAGACCTGTGGTTAACTCGTTCCCTCTCCATGTGTCTGCTCTTACAAAGTTTTGTCCTCATGATACTGTGCTTTCATTCTGCCAGTATGTGCCCAAAAGGCTGCCTCTGTTCTCACTCCGGAGGTCTGAACGTCAGCTGCAGCAACGCAAACCTCAAGGAAATACCCCGAGATCTCCCTCCAGAAACAGTACTGCTTTATTTGGACTCCAATCAGATCACATCCATCCCCAACGAGATTTTTAAGGACTTGCACCAACTGAGAGTCCTCAACTTATCCAAAAACGGGATCGAGTTTATCGACGAACACGCCTTCAAAGGGGTGGCAGAAACCCTGCAGACTCTGGATCTGTCGGACAACAGGATCAAAAGCGTGCACAAAAACGCCTTCACCAACTTAAAGGCCAGAGCCAGAATTGCAAACAATCCCTGGCACTGTGACTGCACCCTGCAGCAGGTGTTGAGGAGCATGGCCTCCAACCACGAGACTGCCAACAACGTCATCTGCAAGACTTCAGTGCTGGACGAGCACGCGGGGAGACCCTTCCTCAACGCCGCCAACGACGCCGACCTCTGCAACCTTCCCAAAAGGACTACTGATTATGCCATGCTGGTCACCATGTTTGGCTGGTTCACCATGGTGATCTCCTACGTGGTTTATTACGTCCGGCAAAATCAGGAAGATGCGAGGAGGCACCTTGAGTACTTGAAATCCCTGCCAAGCAGGCAAAAGAAACCGGACGAAGCCGATGACATTAGCACTGTGGTATAGTATTCCGAACACAACCACTGCCTTTCTGATGGCAACTAGGTTTGGATGATGCTAAATCCAGAGGTTTACTTCTAATGTTCGTTGTAAACATTAAGACTTTGGGTTGGGTTTTGGTTTTGGGTTGGTTTTTTTTTTTCTCCTGTTTAACTGAATTATGCCACTGTTAAGCTTTCGAAAAGAAAGTTTTGTCTGGGTGGTATATGATTTCTCCAGTGGTATTCTAAAGCAAGTGAATTCATATGTAAACATTAGTTTAGACCCATTCCACTATTTAATAATGAAATTTATTTTTTTAATTTAAAAACTAAATAAAAGCTTAAATTTGAACCATGTAAAACAGAGTAATTGATTGTTCAGAATTGCCAGAGCACTGGCAGTGCTCGTGAGGTAGAAGAGAGGAGCAGTGATGAAGCAGGTTGTGGGACAGTCCCTGAAGGATGCTTCTCCTCCTGGGGTGCAAGATGAAGAGCCCATTTTGGGGGCTGCTGTGGTGGTAGAGGGGCACAGTGTGGGAAGAGCAGTGCCCTGACTCCTGGGATAAGGGACCAGTGCTTGGTTAAGACACCAGAGCTGGAATTTCAGCAGTGCTGGGAGGAGCCAAGATGGAAGAGAGGTAAGTGGAGAAATTAGTAACATAAAATTATTCTTTTTAATCCATATATATCAGTTTTATATTTATTTTATTTATTTATTTTATGGCTTTATTTTTCTGGATGCAGTCTTTTTTCAAAAGCTGAATGAAATAAGTGAATGTTTAGGCTGGGAATATTTGAGTATGTTAGTAATTATTTTTGGTATGATTTTATGGATAAGTGCTTGGCAAAATGTGAAGCCCATGCAGTTAAGTTCAGCCTTGAATATGACATGGATATTTTAAAGCTCTGCTGTCTTGAAAAACATGAGAATTTTCTCTTTTCATAGGTGAAGTTTTCAAAGGGGACTAATTCACAAGAATGTTTTTCTCTTGTTCTTCATTACCATAATAAAATTATTCGTGTCTTCTCTGGGTCTTTACAGATTCAGCCTAACTGGCATGATAATATGGACTGCAGAAATTTGGATTTAAAAATCCCTACAGTGCTCCTTTGCAAAAACAAATGTTAAAGTGTAAATAATTTATTTTTAGTTTTTCTATTTTCCCACTTTATTACTTGACAGTTTTGCCCCAGCTGAGCTTCTGACTATGTGTTTAAATCATGACTGAAACTAATTTAAACCAAGTTTAGCAGTTGTTGGTAGAAAAGCTCTAGAGAAATGGTTTTGTACCAGCTCTACTGATTTCCTTGAATTGATTCTCTGTCAAACATCTGTCCTGACAAAACTTTTCCTTTCTTCTTTTAAAGCCAATAGTGAAATCTCTCTTTGACTTCAAGTCAATGGCACAAACTTTTGAGCTTTGGTTGCATTATAATTCAAGGAATTAAAGCAGTTTTGCTCAAAAAATACTAAATTTGGTATATTTTTAGATGTGATACCTTAGCATATACAGATAAAAGGAAATGGATGTTTCCATATTCACAGAAAATGAGGAGGGAAATGTGTAACAGTCATTCTTAATTTTTCTTTTAATTAAGATACTTTAGGAAATGTAAAACTAAGGCTCAATAACTTAGATTTTGTGATTTAAAAAGAGAAAAAACCCAACAACTTTCCTAGTTTTTCTAAAGGGTAAAGGATAATCAGAAAGTGAAAGGGGCAGCTGGAAGCTAAAGTGAATGAAGGTGTTGGGGAGTATTGCAGCATATTTAGATGTGTAGTGGGATCTCAGAGTGAATTCAAATGAACTTTTAAAGGGAAAAAAGAATCCTATTAATTAGTTACTGGTTAAAAGATAAGAAACAAAAGTAAGAAGTTGTTTTCTTGAAGGGTGGTTACTGAAATTCCTGAGATATCCTAAAGATCTCAGAGTGGGACCAATGTATTTCTGGGTGATGTGGAAAAAGGAGTTAATAATAATCTGATAACTTTTGTGGATGATAAACAGATTTGAGGGCAGTCCTGCCTACAGCTGACTGTGAAGAAATACAGAAGGTTCTCACATTTCTAAGCTAGCAGATGATGATAAAATGAAGGTTGGATTTAGTGTAAATAATTGCACAGTACTGCAGATGGCACATCCTTAGCTATGAACAAAAGGATACTCTCTAAATTGGCTATAATCAAATGGAAAAAAACCCACATCTTGGAGGCACAGTGGGAAGCTCTTCAATGACAAACTCCAGGAATTAGTAGGAGGATAATAAACAGCCAAACAGAATGAGAAACCACTGAATAAAATCTGTGAGGAACCCACATCTGGAACATTGCATTCAGTTCAGGTTCTTCTCCAGAAAAAAAAGATGCTGTGCAGTCTCCAAACTCCTGAAGATGTAGAGGAAGGCAATAAGATAATCAAAGAGAATGTTTCCATAGGAGAAGGCATCAAACATCCCCAATCCATGGGGCTGAGATGCCAGAAGACATTGGAATCAATGGAATAGGGCACATTTTATGGCACAGATGCTCTCCTGGGTCCAGTGGGATGCAAACTGTGCTGCACTGTCCTCCTTGTGAGGCAGGAGGGAGCATTTGTTGTGCAGACAAGGAGGTTGCAGGTGCATGGAGTGGGAATGAAGCCCAGGAGAAGCAAAGTCACATTTAAGTGTTGGCATCTCCTGCCTGTGACTTGCAGTGCTAACTGCTGGGCAGGCTTCGGGCTCTCCGTGCAGAGTTGTGCCAAGACTCCTTTCACTAAAGGAGTGACAGCTTTTCACTGGGGACCTGTGGGAAACTTATTCAGAGATCCTCCCTGAGCTGCTTTGATAGTTTTACAGCTCACGTGGTCGTGCAGCTAAAAATAATTTGGATTTTGCTATAGGTTCTTCATTAACAAAGCTATTGCTTCATTTTTTTTTTCACAAAGAAATCCATTTCTCTGTTTCCTCAAATGAAAACTGATGTGGTGACTAAATGAAAATGGTAAGTACTTCCCAGTGCCACTTATGATAGGGAAATAGCCTGACACATTTCATTTTGGTTTGCCCAAGTGGGTTAATTTGAGGAGTTAAACCAACTGACAAGCATTAAACGCAGTATAAATGGCAATATATGAAGTTTTTCATGCCAGTGCACATGAGTACTTGTGTGCAGGTCATCCACACATCTCAAACCCACTCCTGTTTCCCTGCAGATGGGGGGTGTGTGTCAGATATGTGTACACATGTGCACGTGGCTAAAACAGGAGCTTCTTAGATGCTTTCATCTCACCTATTCAATCACAAAAGAGGTTTCTTGGCTGCTTTGAAGCCATGATTCATGCTGCTGCTGAGCCAACTACACCTCCAGCCTCCTTTCCCAGTGCTCCCCTGGTCCCAGCACCAGCTGCTTGTGACGTGAAAGAAAAGGGGGTGACACTGGGAACAGCTTCTCATCTTTTTGAGATCCTTAGTCAAATCCATATAAAGCTGTTACAGACTTTTGTGAGCAACCTTTTCCTTCTGGCTCACAGAAAACAATACAGTTCTGGAGGAAGGAAAAAAAAAATGATTAGTTGGATGATGTAATGCCTTTAAGCTCTTAAGAAGCAGAGCTGTTTGTGAACACCAGAGTGCAAATGTGGTTGGTGCCCTTGGATCTGTTCTCATCTTCTGTTAAAGAAGGTTCTTGGCATTACAGTGTGTTTGTGTTTTTTTCTCCTAGGAGATAGTTGGAGGAGATTTCTTGGGATTCTTGTGAGTCTGAATGCAGCTGCTAAATCCAACAAAAGCTCCAGAATGAAAAATGAGATTGCTTTAAGCTTTCCCTACTGCAAGGAAACTTGAGCAGCAGTTAAGTATTTAGGAATTCAAATATCTGTATTATTCTTGATGCTGTGAAGGTTTCAAGCACAGGTTGTGAGCATCCTTCTGGTTTTGGGGGGCAGTCTGCAAGCAGATTTCATAGAGATGCAAGAATCTCCTGTTAGTGGCAGATTAAACTGGGCATTGAGAAAAAAAAACAAAACAACAACAACAAAAATCCCCAACAAACAAGCCAACAAAAAAGGCCATGTGTTGAACAGTTTTTATCCTCTATCTCTTACCTTTTTCTTTCATAATTATTATAATCTGCCTCATAATCAAAGCTTGTGATCACTAGACCATCTTAATTTGGAAAAAAAGGTCTTTTTAAATACATCTGCCTTAAACACTGGTAGTATCTGATCTGACAGTACCAGTATTTAAAAGGCAATTGAAGATTAACATACTAGCTTAATTTTGTCTGCACTGAGGTGACTGTACGGCTGTCTGCCAAAACAAAATTAGGTATATATTAAAAATNGAAAAAAAAAAAAACCCACAACCTTTTCTTGTTTCTTCCTTTGAGGATTAGCTTTGTGCTCAACATTGCATTTCATGGCTTACCAGTTTTTTATTTCTGTACCTAAGATTAACATTCACTTTGAGCTAAATAAACGGAGATCTAGGCAACAAAGAACACTGAGGCATATCGTGTTGGCTGAAAAAAGCTGAGGCTGCAACAAATAAGCTCTCTAGGCAACGTTGCTATGCCCTGTTAATTAAATTTAATGGCAAAGGAAAAGGGTTGCTGCTGGATGAAGGTGATGCTGGAGATTCTCTAGTAGATGCTGCTTTTTACATTCTTGATGTGGTTGAATAATAACTCTTTGGGTTGAATCTTCAGCAAGATTATTTTCACTTATCAAAGATTATTTCCTCTAGCTATGAGTGGGAAATATGTGTGTGGGTGGACGTAGGTTTGGGTTTTTTCTCCATTTTTTTTAAGGTTTGTGAACTGATTAATATAATAGGGTTTTTTTACAAAGAGAATTAGATATGATGTTTATATACAAGCTTTTTTAAAAGATGGCTGATCAATACAAAGTGGATTTTTTTCCTAAAGACAGACTGTTTGCAAGGGCTGGGTAAAGTATACAGGTATTATTTGAAAAGACAAGCTTTGCAGTACCTTGAAATATTCATTTCCCTTTAAAAACTATGGCAACCCTGAAACTACACTTGGAAGCAAAATACTATATGGAAATTTTGATGCTGAAAGTAATTTATTTTTAGCTAATGAAAGAAAAATCAATCTCTGTCTTGGGTTCTCACATTATGATACACCAAAATTCCTGGCTGAGCTTGAATTTGTGCTTTCTGTGTTAGAAGTCTTCATTCCCAAGTCCAGGAATGCCCTTTGGGTTGAATGTAAACCAGAAATTTTGCTGTTGGCAAGGGATCAGCATTTCTGCAATAGTTGTGTTGTTGATGCAGGGTAAACTGAGTGACTGGCCTGGAAATTCTTTTGTACTGAAGGGGTTAAAGTGGGTTTGGCCTCTAAATAATGGCATTACAGAGCTCTGCAGTGGTGCACCCTCAGACTGCTGGAGTGACAGTGAGGAGCTGGCCTTGTGCTGGTGGCAAACAGCAATGACAGTAGTCTTAATGTATTATTGTTTATATGATAAAAGACAGATGGTGTCTTTCTGCATTTGGCTGTACTCTGCAATCTGTAAGTGTGTGTGTGTGTGTGTGTATGTGTATATGAGGGCAGGCATCTTCAGTGTAAAAAAACCCCACTATTCAAGTGTGTTGACTGCATATTATTTGCTTCCAGGAACGGGTCACTGTTCAGCCAATATCACCCACACTTTATAGCAAAATTGCTGAAGTCAGCAGTCTTCTGGAAAACAGCCACCATTATTGTTTAAATGTTTTGCATTCCAGTATTTTCCCACAATTAACTGCTGTTGTGGAGCATTCTGTCCTCTGTAAGCACCACTGTGGAGGGGAGGGAGCAAAAAAGTTGTCTTGGAAGGAACAAGCTGTAAATTTTCAGGCTCTCATGGAGAGGTGGAGGAAAGGTCTGTCATGGAAACTCCTTCAATTAAAAGCACAGCAGTGGACCCGAGGAGACCTGACACACATTTCATGCCTAGCCCCTGACTGCTTGAATAAATAGATGCTGCACTTCATCCAGACAACAAACGTGTTGGGCTGAGAAGGGTGAGTCACTCCGAGCTGATCTGCTCTCCCTGAAAACCCACAGAAATGAGGTGATTAAATAGGCTTTCCATTTGGAAAATCCTGCAGGCAGGTCACCCAGTCAGTGTTGAAATGCTTTTCCTTCTGATGTGAGTAGATTGGCTTTGACACAGCGTGGTGATGACCATAGCTTGGCAGTTTTAGGATGGACTGCTCATGTTACATGAGCACAGTATTGGGTGTTTATTGAGTGGTCCTTCTGCTGCAGGTGTTGGATTGAGCACAGTGGAGAACCAACTTTTATTTCCCGAGCTGAGAAGATGATGGTGAAAGACACTATGTTCTGGCTGAAGATTTGGAGAGTGAGCAAATGTCACCCTTCACTGCAGGCTTAATGAAGTTATTTCTGAAGAACTTGGTTTGAAACACCAGTTCTCATCCCTTGTGGAAAACCCATGTTGGTTCATGACACTTGGACTTCAGCTATCCCAGCCTTTTGTCCCCATGCATGTGTATGCAGTTGCATGGGTGAGGCAACATTCTACTTGGCTGGTAGGAGAGTGAAAATGTATATTCCTTAGGTTGTAGGTTAGTGTGTATATAGATGATGGGCTTGGGTGGCAGCTGTATCCCAGGGAAGCTATTCTCAGACTTATTGGGTGGGAGAGGGTCAGAGGGTCCTCACCATAATCACGTGCTATTCCAGTATTGATATAAAAGATTGTGATTATTTTGTCTTCTGTTCCCTTACTGGTCTAATACTAGAAGCTTTTCTGTAAAAAAGAAGGTGGAGAGTAATTAAATAATTACTGATCACTGACACCATGCAGAAGCAGACAACCTGTGTCTCTGAGCAAAACACACTGTTTGCCTGACAGCTCTGCTCTGGGGGGGTTCTCTGTGTCCTTTAGTGGCAAACTATCTGCCTGTCTCTCAGACATTGCATATTTCCATGTGGAAACTTCATTTCCTATTGAAATGCTGAGGTTGGGCAGAACAAGACAAGAGGTGATGGGAATCTGCTCCTGTGCTCCCAGGAAGGAGTAGCTGCAGTGGATGGAGGACCCAACTTGAAGCAAGATATTACAGGAATGCCTGGAAAAGCCAGTGAAACCCAGCAACCTGTTAGTCTACATCTGGGAAAGGCCCTGAGCTCTGCAGAAAGGGAAGGTAGGTCTGGGAGAGGCTGAGGTAAGATGACTACCTGGAGAGGTTGTTCTACACAGGGAATTGCATTAATTTCAGCAGCAGTTGGGGAGAGATTTAGCTGCATCTTGATGAGCATAAAGGAAAGAAATTCATGGTAATTTGCTGGGAATGTTTAGCCCATTTAGTTTGAAGGTGCTGCTTGTTCCTATTTCAGTTGTCCCTTGGGGTTCCTATTAGAGAAGAAGATTCTGATGTAAGGGTTTGGGTTGGCACAAGTTTATTTCATCAGTGACTTAATTGAGGGCTAAGTAGATCAAGAAGAATAGCACTGAAGTGATGAATCTTTCAAGGCTCTGCAGATAACAAAGAAAATCTCAATTTAATTACGATCTTCAGTGAATTTTGAAAAGGTCATACTCCTTCACCAGTGAGCAGAAGGACAAGGGACAACTGAAATA
>VYZU01064698.1:6027-59883 GCA_013401355.1 Ceyx cyanopectus | reverse complement strand
GGGACCCTTCTCCACCTGAGTGCAGTTTGTCAGTATTGCCCTCTCCTAACAAAGGGAGGAGAGCCAGGTTGGTGCTGCTGCAGCTCTAATTACTAGGAAAGGCATGAAGTGCATCACAGTGAGCTACTTTCTTGTATCCCTGACTCTTTTATTCTTTCTCCACACCAGCCATGTGTCAGCACTGAGCATTTTCCTCAATTTAATGAAAAACTGAATGCACCCTGTCTCTTTGCTACCTGCCTGTAGCATTACAGGGGGTTGTGGCACTGATAATCTCCTCCTGGAGTGAGCAGGTTAGGAAGCAGTCTGCACTTCTGCTTCTAGCACAGGTTCAAATGTCTTGATGATTTACAACTTACAGTTTAGCTAATAATAGAATCCTGAGCATGAAAAGCTCTGAAAGAGAGACCTGTGTTACTTCTAAGATACAGACAGAAATATCAGCCACTGGCAAGAAAAGAGCCAAAGGTTAAAATGCTTGGACTGCACTCTGGAGAAATCTGTAACACAGTTTCCTCATTAGTCTTACTGGCCCAAACAAACCATTCCAGATGATCCCTTTCTCTTGCCATTGAATTTGGTCCTTTCAGCAGCCAACCCAACTAGCAATGGGTTATTTATTTGTAAATTTGCCTACATTTTGTCTGTATCTCAGGCTAAGCTATAGCAGTTGCTCTATTGCCTCATTACCTCTCCACACCCAGGAAGGAAGGGTTGGGAAAAAAGAGAGGAAAGAAATAGATTTAATAAAACAACAAAACTAATACCAAAGCCAAAATAAAGTATATAAACTTTTTTATGTACTTTTTTCCACTGGTGAGTCAAAGGGTTCAGGAATATGTCATGATATGACATTGTTGCCTGTGACAGCAGAGGACTGGACTCAGTGACCTAGGCAGTCCCTGCCAATCCCATTTCCCCTTTTTTTTATGATTCCTGTAGCTGATGTAAATTCTAGTGGGGTTGCTGGCACAAAAGCCACCTTGCTAATCTTTTTCATATTGCTTTCTCTGTTTTGAGCCAGCGTATCCACATCACAGCACTTGATTTTCTGTTGTCTTGATGTTTATGCTGTCATTTAACCTAACCCTTAAAGGGTGTCAGAACTCATCTGAATCAGAATGGAAAAAGCTTGAAGTTCATTTTGCACAGAGGTAAAATGATTACCTAGGCAGGGGCAGGTCAGTCCCCCATATAGATTTTGACACTCCAAAGCCATTCTGGGGCCGTTGCTCTGTGTGAAGATTCTTCTTCCAATGATTTTAACACTTCAAAGTATGGACACCGCCCTGCAAAAGGAGGATTAGGGTGTTCCAGGTAGAGGACAGTGAGTGCAGGAGAACTGGTACCAGTGTCTGGTACAGAGCACTCCCATTCAATTCAGGAAGAAATATGCTGCCATATAGCCCATCTGCATCATGGGCCACAGGTAGTTCTGCAGCTGTTTGGCTGGGAGAAGAATTAGAGACAGGACTGCACATACACATATCTTCTTTTCTGCTGTCTTCTCTTAAAAGTGCTTTATAAAAGCAAGCTCTGCCTTCTTTCTGTCACCCTGAAACTCATAATAATAAACCTTTTTTTTTTGTTTTGTTTTAATCATGAGGGTGTAATAAGGCACCCGTGACCCACACAGACACGTGAATCTTCAGCGTGGCTCCAAATAACTCTTCAGCTCTTTCATTATATTCAAGTCCCAAAGTGGGCATTTTGTTTGCCTCTATGAAGTAGGGAAAATTAGATTGCTTTACACTGCCTGGCTGTTCTATTATAATAAATGCATTGAAAATTGAGCTCTTTAATTAATATCTGGAAAAGAAAGGGAAGGATCTACTTCGAAGCCCTTGGGGCATTTCAAGGACTTAGATTTAGAATGAGCTGGAGAAAAAGAAAGAAAGCAGCTTCCTGAAAGACTTCCTCCTGAAAACTCTTTTTTATATCCAAACACTGTGGGAAGCAGGATGTTTTCTCAGTAGAGGACACATCCCAGCACCCTCAGAAAGAGAAAATGATCGTGTCATTGGGGTCAGCATCATCTTTTGTCTTTCCTGAGGCACTTTCTCTGGAGGTTCTCAAAGTAACTGTACAATAGCAGCTTGGCCTTCTGGAAAACTATGTGTGACTTGCAGTTTCTTTTTCCTACCTGTCAAAGTGAAGCACTGCAAGGTTACAGAACAAGGTGACAGCAAGGAGGTCAACAACCTATGAAAACATTGTTCCTGCACCCTCTCTGCTTCCATCTGTGGTGTGAATGCATCTTGCCAGTTATTTGTATTTGCAGATTAAAAAAAAAAAAAAAAGTAAAATATACACTCTTTTTGTTGGAGAACTAGAAAGGTGGACTGGAAACTTTCCCAGTTTCAAACTTCCTAACATCCTTGGGCTCGCGAGGACCTGTTTCATTGCAGCTACATTTAAGGCAGAATCAAACAAAAATGTTCATCATGGTTGAAGTTTGGAAGGACTACACTATGGTCCAGACACACACTCGATTCAGATGAGCTCTTCCACAGCATCACTCACCCTTGGGGAAAGTCAACTCCCAACTCCACTGTGGATGGTGCAGTAAAATGGCACAACAGCTCCTACTTTTCTTTTTTCCTAACATGTTACCACCCTTTGGTAATTAAGATCTGACTGGCTGAATGACTCTGATGAATTTCTGAAGTGCTGAACTGAAGGACCAGGAGCAGATCCTCTTTTGGGATGCTAATACCACCTGTGCTGTGCACTGCTCCAAAGAACCATGCAAATGCAAATGCAAATGAAGCCAGGAGATGAATTTGAAACAAATACTAAGTTTGTCTCTCATTCTCTTTGCTTTGATCTGTGCTACCAATTGAAGGGTAAAAAAAAACACTTCTACAGCTCATATAAGTCCAATTAGGTCTTGTAATGAAATCCTCAAGTGCTACTGAGGTGGAACTTGCAATAATTAATTTTGATACATAAATAAATTTTTCAGATGCAATTTGTTCTTTTAAGTTCATGTTCCTCTCAGTTCACAGTGTTTTATTATTTTGCTGATGTGTGAGAAAGTACCTGTTCCCTTGTTAGCCTCTATGCTAACACAGTAAAAGAAACTAGAATTAATGACAAATCTAGTAATTATTCTAGTGGAAATGCTATAAAAAGGAATTCTAACTTTAAGAAGAGTTAAAAAACATTCATAGCCCCTTAGTTTCACACCTTCATGAATCCTGAGAAGGGCAAAGAAACGACTGATCATCAAGGTACTGAAAGCATGACATAGAATTTGCTGTGCTCAGAGTTAATAATTTCACAGGCTGCAGCAATGACCCTTGGTGTGGTGAGATTATTTGTTTAAAACTCCAAATATCCTGTCCCACATCCCCTCTGCTGGAAAAAGTTTAATGAAGTTATGCAGGTAGAGCTCAAACCATGCATGCTATGTGGAACTTTTTCACTTGCTACTTCACTACACACCTTTAAGGCTTATTATTATTATTTTATTATTATTTTATTATTATTTCCATTGAAACCAAGTAAGATACAGTCTTGTAGTTCACATTGGAACAACAATACACAGAAAGGATTTTTTTCTGGTTAAGAAATGGAAGAAGTCATGATCATGCAGCCTCCTTCTCCAACTGCACACAGTTGATCTAGACCATCATTTAGGGTGAAAGAATTAGCTTGTCCCTTCAGAGGACTAATACTTTGTGCTGGCAGTTTAGATCATTCAGGGGATTAAATCCCTGTTTGGAAAGGTGTTGTGGAACTGAATAAATTAATATTTACATGAAAAAATGTGGAAATCTAGGTAAAAGGTGATACAGTGATTTTTGAACAGAAATGTTTTAAGGATGTATGTAGCATGGAACTGGGAACTGAGTGACAGAAATCAGTTACAGTAACTAACAGGTGAAAGAAAATTGTGGTATAAGGAGTCTCATGCATCCCTCTCCTCTTGTACATTACTATTGGCCAGTGACTTTATCCCATACATTTGACAGCCAAAGTAATCCTCTTTTGAGCTCTATCTACAGAGCAGCATGGCTGCATCATGGTGATCACCCCTTGAGCTGGGATGCCTCTTAAGGTGGCCTCTGGAAGCAAGGAGATCTTTCACCAATGACAGATCATAGAATCATAGAATGTTTAGGGCTGGAAGGGACCTCCAAAGGGCATCTAGTGCAGCCCCCTGCAGGGAGCAGGGACACCCTCAACTAGACCAGGCTGCTCAGAGCCTTGGCCAACCTCACCTGGAATAGCTCCAGGGATGGGGCCTCAACCACCTCCCTGGGGAGCCTCTTACACTGATCCACCACCCTCAAGGGAAAGAACTTCTTCCTGAGATCCAGTCTAAATCTCCTCTTCTCTCATTTAAACCCATTACCCCTCATCCTTTCACTCCAGGCCCTTGGAAACAGCCCCTCTCCAGCCTTCCTGGAGCCCCTTCAGGCACTGGAAGGTGGCTCTAAGATCTCCCCAGAGCCTTCTCTTCTCCAGGCTGAACAACCCCAGCTCCTTCAGCCTGTCCCCACAGCAGAGCTGTTCCAGCCTCTGAGCATCTCTGTGGCCTCCTCTGGCCCTGCTCCATCAGCTCCATGTCTCTCCTGTGCTGAGGGCTCCAGAACTGGCTGCAATACTCCAGGTGAGGTCTGAGCAGAGCAGAGCAGAGGGGCAGAATCACCTCTCTCCATCTGCTGGCCACACTTCTCTTGCTGCTGCCCAGGATGCCATTGGCCTTCTTGGCTGACAGTGCACACTGCTGGTTGATCATTTGAATGAGCCCAATTCCAGTTCTTCCTGGACAGCAACTGGACTGCTACATGCCAGGTGACTCTCCCCTTCAGCAGGGCTGCCTCTCAAGGTCTGAGATTCCTTACTAAGGGATCCCTCCTTACCCAAGGTGTTGAGACCCCTTATTTGCACCAGATCCTCGGTGACTGCTAGCAGGTTGAACTAGTCCTACATCAATCCCTGTGTCCAAATACTTTACATGGGAACTGTTGACCAAGCCTGGGGCAAAGTCTGGAACTAGATACACTTAGACTTCTCTCTGAGGAGGAGTTTATAAAACAAGGCTGTCCATTCTGAATGTTGCTACACAATGGGAGGTTTTCCTTACCCTTTGTATCCTTTCCATTAGACACAACCCCTTGACAAAATCTGGGACTAAGATAGGGTCTAGCTGCACTTAAGCTCCATCAGGAGTTTAGAGAGCAAAGGGGTTGATTCTGAACCTTGTGACTCAACGAGAGGGTCTCCCTTTCCCTTTTACATCTCTGGTCTCTGTGTAAATCATTCTAAATGGATTCTAACTTTATTTTCCATTGTGTGTTTCTTCTACATAGTAAGTAATAGAGTGAACGTCGCCATCGAACTTCGTTAAGTTGCACTTGCACAAATTTATATTAAGAATCACTTTTGCTAATATCTTTGACAGTGATTCTTGAGGGGATCTAAATCACTTACCCACAATATCAGCATACTTTTCATGCTGTCTCCTTGCTTTCTCCTGACTGATATTCTGGGCTAGTAATCTTAGCTCTGTCAGAATAATTTAATGCTGCATCCTTGCTGCACACCTCAGGTTTTATCTTTGCTGCCATAAAGGGGAACTGGAGGAAGGTTTGGGCACATACCTTGCAGAACTCAGTCAGTGCAGCACAGAGGAGGGAAAGGGCAGGTCCATCACCCCTCAACGCAGCCTGTGGCCACAAGAAGCTTTTCTGAGAAGCAACCTGTCAACCTGCAAGGGGCTGGGAGGTGGGGGAGATGATGCAACAATGCGTGTGGCTTATACTCCATGAGAAAAACATGATTACTGCCCCAACTACCACAGAAGTCCATACAAAGGACTGCTCACCTGATCTGAGGTGACTGCCTCTGACTCAGAGATAACGTTCATTCCAGTGGGAATATTTTCAGCATCCAAATGGCTGATCCATCCTGATGCATGCTGCAAGCTTGCTAAAAATTGCACAGTCTTAATATCTCTCCATCAGGATTGCATCTGTTTCCATATATGTCAGTAGAGATGCACACAACTGGCTGCACTCCACCCAGGTGGAGATGTTTAGTTGAGTCCTTTCACTGGGCATCAAGATCTTACCAAGATATCTAAAATCAAGGGAAGAAAGAGAGGCACTCACAGAAGATCACTTGGATTTATCTAGTGAGAGGCAGTTTTGTAGGAACATCTCTTTCTTAACAGAACATGACAGGTAACTGAAGTAACACCTGTAGCCCAGAAGCCACATAGATGCATTAACAGGGCTCTGTATCCCAGAGTTACAGCAAAAGCCCAGCTCTGAAATGCAACAGGTCTGAATGATGTGCACTGTTAGCACACTCCTTCCAAAGTACAGCTGGAGTTAAGCCAGTTTACAGTGTTTCAGCTGCTTGCAAGTAACAGCTAGTGAGCTCCCAGCTCAGAGCACAGCTAATAGCAAATGTGGTTACAAAAGTTTGCTTTTCTCATAGTCAGCAGACAATAGGCATTTTTCATCCCAGGGCTGTTTCAGCAGTGAAACTATCACCCATTCCTTAGCATAATTTGCAAGAGATTAGTGGAAGAAAAAGAAAAAAACCCCAACTTGCTTATGATTACTCTTGGCAATCACGGCCATAATAAAAGGCCATTTATAAAATGAATTAATCAAAGTCTTATTTCTTAGAGGGAAAAAGAAATATCCAAGTAACGAAGATACTGAATCTAATTAAAAAAACCCAAGTGCTAAGGACACGTTACAGGCTACCATCTATCACAAAATCCCATCATGGTGGGGGTTGGAAGGGATTTCTGAGAATTATCCAGCTCCCCTGCTCCAGCAGGGTCACTCAGAGCAGGGGGCCCAGGATTGCAGTGACCAGGCAAGTTTGGAATCTCTCCAGAGCAGGAGACTCCACAGCCTCTCTGGGCAGCCTGGGCCAGGCTCTGCCATGCTCACAGCAAAGATTTTCCTCCTGTTCAGATGGAATCTCCTGGGTTCCAGTTTGTGCCCATTGCCTCTTGTCCTTCCAGTGGTGCTGGGCACCACTGACAAGAGTCTGACCCCAGCTTCTTGCCCCCTGCCCTTTTAAAATATTGATGAGGATTGACAATAAGGCTCCCCCAAAACTAAAACTCTCGTTACACAGGCAGAGTTCTCCCTCCCTTCTCCTTCACTGCAGAGATTTCCTCAAACCTGCAAATATGCTTTTAATTGAAGAGTCTAAGCCATCAATCATAGAAAAGAGCTTGCAGAGCTTTCCTCTGCCTACCACCTGCTTATGAGGAAAAAATAGCAAGTACCTAAGGAGCATATGAATTGAATTGTATTGAAAATTTACTCTGTCAATCTTTCGGAAGCAATTCTTGTCTTTCAGAACTGATTTCACTGTGCTATTTGTCTTGGTAATATAACCAGAAGTGCTTTCTTCCTCCTGGGAATTGAAACACCTCTCTCTGTAACCTCTCCTGCACAGCAGCCGAAAACACAGGGGTTCCATTACCTGCTGAGCAACTTCCCAGCCATTAAAACCTTTCATTCTCTATCAGGGCTGACTTTAAGGTACCTTCTGCTCTTGACAGGAAGACAGCTGTTGGGCCCATTAAACCATCCCTTCAGAGATGCTCAATCCAGTTGTCTGCCAGAACTCACGTGTTCTACTGTCTGGCAGTGGAAAGAGAGAAATTTGTGATGGACCATGAAATAGCAGCTTTTGCACAGAGTTTGATCACCACAACCAGTTAAATGTTGATGATGTTTGACTTTGTTCCTGAAGAAAAACTGATTTACTTGTACCTTAAGCCTCCAGTAAGAAATGTAGTTCTGCAACTGCAGAGCTTTGGTTGCTGTTAGCAGAATCAGGAGCAGGATAGGAACTTCTGGTTTGCTGTCCAAATACCCATGTGATGCCTCAGTTCTGTGGCCTCAGACAGCAGTAATCTGAAGATTACATTCCTGCATCTAAGCAGTATGGGCCTCTTGGGGCTGCTCTCCTGGGCTTTGTAAATTCTACTTGTAGCAACTGCTTTATCAGTTCAGGAGCACAGAGGGGAGGCTGGGGCAGTTTATAGCACTCAGGAATTTTCCTGTGTAAGACAAATATCTTTTTTGCTGATGAACAGAGCCCTGTTGCAGCACAGAGAGATTTAGTGGAGGAGAAAGTGTCAAGAGTGAGGCCGTTGGGTCAGAGAAATATTACAGAGAAATACAGCTGGTGTGGACTACAGGATGGGGGTGATAGAGACACCAGTGAGAATGCAGCTTTAGGACGAGGAGGACCTAGGGGGCAGGCAGGTGACACTTCTCAGTTAGCTCTCAGCCACTGGTATTTTTGCAAAGACATATCTTCTACCATATTTGTATTGAATTTTGAAGTACAAGAAAACCCTTATGACAACAACCAGACTTTCTTCCTATCTAAAATATTCCCCAGTAAGGATCTGTTCCCAGATCTCCTTGGCATCATCTCTTGCCTTTTCCTGATACCTCTTTTGAGTCTTATTCCAGAAGATTGATTTGTCTGTAGCGTGCTTGGGAAATCCTCACATGTCCACTTGACACAAGCCTGTAGTCCAAGCAATTTCTCACCTGCTGCTACCGTGATCTATGGGAACAATATATATTGATTAGTGCCTGGACATGAAGCTGTGCAAGGCTGAAGGACGTTTCTTTTATTGAGAACCAATTCCCTACTTGCTCCATTTTCCTGTTATGAGTTCCAGAAGCAAAGATTAATGACAGGTATTCTGCTTGTTTAAACAGCTGATGTCTCAGGCCTGGATCCCACCTGGGGCTCCCTTCTGGACAATAACAGCAGCCCATCACTGAGCAAAGCAAAACACCATAAAAAAATAAGCAAAGTTTTCGCTTCCAAGTCAGCAAAGGAAATAATTTCTTGAGGAACAGAAAACCCATAGCAGGACAGAAAATGAGAACCACTACAGGTAGCAAAGAGAACTTTTACTGCACTACATTATGATTTTCTTTTCATAGATGCAGATTGTAAAATGCAGACATTGCTGGGGTGAGATGCTGCTGTTGTAAATGAAGAGACAATTGCAGTAACTGTATGATGGATGTGCTCATGGTGAACGAAATGCAGAATATGACAGGGTCGATTGTAATAGATGTGTAGACACAGAGCAAGAAGCAGGAAGAATTCAACAACCAAGAACAGGCAAAAAAAACCCAAACCAACAAAAAACATACAGAGCTATTTCAGGCAGCTACAGCAAGTGTCTTTGCCACAGAGAATAATGAGGATAAAGACAACAGGCCAGCAGAGCTCCATGGATTAAAACCAGTGCATTAAAGAGAGGTAATCTAGGAGCAAGCCTGGCATTTTTTTGCTCCAGATCCCAAAACCTGGCTGTTTGTGTGTGCTATACAACCTGGTGTTGTGTGTACTACAGTTCTTCTTTGGTAAGAGGAATTTAGGTTCCAAGATTCTTGCTCTTTTTTACCAGTACAAAATCAATTTACTGGAAAAAGTGGTCAAAAGTAACAGCTAATTGACTACTTGAAATACTCCTATAAATAACTGCTAAGAGTTCATTGCTTTCTGCTTCTTAAAAGCTCCACAGATGGGTTTATTGGGTTGTTACTATAAAATAACTATTTTAATGTGAAACTTCACACTTAACTCTCAGGTCCAATCAGAGAAATAAGGAATAGCCACCATGCAGCCACTAAGCCTTCTGATTTTATTTTCTTGCCTCATTCCACATGAATTAAAAAAACCCCATAACCCTGCTTGAGTCCCAAGTTCCATCACAAACCACTGAACTAGAGAGGGCTACATCTTGTAACTGGCATTAGCTGGCAGAGATGGGGGAGTCTGGAAGGTGTCATCTGACTGCCATTTGTTCCACTAAGGGACAAAAAAAGGAAAGGAAACACTTAACCCTCCACCCCTGCTATCACCACTTTGTCTGTCTCCATCTGTCACCCACACAGGCTCCCAGTGCTGAAACTGAGAAGCCCTTTCAGGCACATGGAGCAGGTACTGCTGAATCAGGAGAAACACATTCTGGCCTTAGCAAGGAGTTCATCTTTTAATCTTCCTGTGATTTAAAAGCACTTTTACAGGCCCTTGGTGAGAAACAGGCTGTTACTTTCAGAGAACTTGGAATTACCAGAGCAGAGGATCTCAGTTTAAGAACCTAGGCCTAGGTTCTTATTTGTACATCAAATTAAAACCAGGCTTTGGTCCTTACTTAATACTATTGTTTTGGGTCTGTCTTTGTTTGTTTTTTGTTTTTTTTTGGTTGGTTTGTTTTTCAACTGTTGGGCTTCTGTGTGCACCCTGATGCATCAAGGAGGTCCCCTTGTGAAAGTCATAATGCATCCTCAAAGGCTGAAATTTTGAGACATAAGCTAAAGGGTTTTAAGAAATGGTGACAAGTTTCATAAAACCCACGTTTTCCTCTGAGAAGCAGCTTGAGAGCAATTTCAGGTGAAGGAATCCTGCCTCGCAAGTTGCGACTATATGAAATAAAGCTCCATCCATCCTAAACCACTTTGCTAAAATCTACTCTCTATAGAAAGGGATTTGGGGGTGCTGGTGGATGAGAAGCTGGACATGAGCCAGCAGTGTGCACTGGCAACCAAGAAGGCCAATGGCATCCTGGGCTGCATCAAGAGAGGTGTGGCCAGCAGATGGAGAGAGGGGATTTTGCCCCTCTGCTCTGCTCTGACCTCACCTGGAGTATTGCAGCCAGTTCTGGAGCCCTCAGCACAGGAGAGACATGGAGCTGATGAAGCGGGGCCAGAGGAGGCCACAAAGATGCTCAGAAGCTGAAACAGCTCTGCTATGAGGACAGGCTGAAGGAGCTGGGGTTGTTCAGCCTGGAGAAGACTCCAGGGAGATCTTAGAGCCACCTTCCAGTGCCTAAAGGGGCTCCAGAAAGGCTGGAGAGGGGCTGTTTCCAAGGGCCTGCAGTGAAAGGATGAGGGGTAATGGGTTTAAATGAGAGAAGAGGAGATTTAGACTGGCTATCAGGAAGAAGTTCTTTCCCTTGAGGGTGGTGGATCAGTGTAAGAGGCTCCCCAGGGAGGTGGTTGAGGCCCCATCCCTGGAGCTATTCCAGGTGAGGTTGGACAAGTCTCTGAGCAGCCTGGTCTAGTTGAGGGTGTCCCTGCTCCCTGCAGGGGGCTGCACTAGATGCCCTTTGGAGGTCCCTTCCAGCCCTAAACATTCTATGATTCTAGTCTGACTCTTTAAATATCTCTTGAAAAAATGGTGGTTCCTCCTCCAATGAAAGTCTTTACCCACCCTTTCTTTACACAGACAATAAGTAGGTGTCAGAGTTGTTTTACCAACCTTGATAAATGCTTGCAGGCAGGCAAGGATGATCCCATATACTGCCAGTGGGAGACCATTAAAACTTATGTTTTCACAGCCCCTGCTAGCCAGGAGGACCACTAAGGTTTTACAGTCTGGTGGTGTTCAGGTGAGTGACTGGGGCTGGGGGGAGTGCTGGGGGGAAGAACAGGAGATTGCCTTCCCATATGCCCTGCCTGGGAAGGGCTAAGCAGCACTCAGCAAGCACCTCCTGTATGATCAGGTGGGATGATGACTGGGAAGAAGCAAGGTGAGAGGGGAAGATGCAGAAGTATATTGTTCTGCTTCTTACTCTGTACCAGCTAACAGAGCTTACTGGTTGTGTGGGTGAGAAGAGTGTGCTCTACCCCAGGAAGGATCTTAGGTACCGGCAGGATTCTTCACATGCCTGAAAGCTCTGGTTGCTTGCTTTTGAGTCCTGAGGGCCAAATTTATATCTAACTTGAGTCAATGGATTTTCACAAGAGATGAGTAAGCTCCACTTTCCTTTACAAAAATGTAATGTTTTCAGCAGCTAGGAAAAAAAAGGGAAAAAAAAAAAAAGAAAAGATCATGCTAGCTCTGAAATCAGGAAAGCACCTGGAAAATTATTTCTTAGTGTCAGATCAAGAAGCATTTTTCTTCTGCTCTGTTCAACAGCTCCTTACCCAGAGGATACTCCATGTATGCAGCTCACAAGTGTTAGATGAATCCCCTCTTGATAGAAAATGGTGCAGCAGAGCATCATGTATGCACTATGCTATGGGATGTCTGGAGAGCATCATGGCTGCTGAGCAACTGCAAATCCTCTCAGACATTTTAGAGCGAATCAGGCTCTGAAGTGAAGTATCCAGTGTTTCCTGGCCATGTTCCTTCCTGTGTTAGGAACAAAACCTTCAAGCATTTATTAATTGCCTAGTTTCCTGGTGCTTACTTTCAAAGCCTCCATGGGAGAACTTTGCTTTGTTAGCCTGTTTCTAGCATTGCCCTCTCATTTTGGATGTCCTACTATACAGATTAGCAGAAGGAAAGTTGAGCAGAAGGTGAGAAAACAGGTCACTGGCTCACATTTATTTGTGAAAGAGGAAGGCTGACTTCAGCTGGAAAGCAATGCCTCCTGGAGAGAGAGTTTGAATACTGATGCTTCAGAAACCTTGGATGATTTTTAGCATTCTATCCCAGGAACAGGATAGAATGGTCAAGGTAGAGACTCTCTCTGAAGCTGCTGGACTGCCCAGAATGTCTACACACATTTATGATGAAGCCATTTTGACTAGCACTAAATAAATCTCACAATCAGA
This sequence comes from Ceyx cyanopectus, assembly GCA_013401355.1. Lineage (NCBI taxonomy): Eukaryota > Metazoa > Chordata > Aves > Coraciiformes > Alcedinidae > Ceyx > Ceyx cyanopectus. The sequence continues at coordinate 47,299 of VYZU01064698.1, read as the reverse complement.
ATCACAAAACAGTTTAGGTTGGAAGGGACCTTTCAAGGTCATCTAATCCAACCTCCCTGCAGGGAACAGTGACATATGCAACTGCTCAGAGCCCCAGCCAACCTCAGCTGGAATGATTCCAGGGATGAGGCATCAATCATCTCTCTGAGCAACCTGGGCCAGGGTCTCACCACCTTTTCTTCTCTCCAGTTGAAATCTCTCCACTTTTAGTTTAAAACCATCACCCCTTGTCCCATCACAAAGGCCCTGATACAAAGTCTGTCCCCATCTTTCTGACAGGCCCCTTGAAGTACTGAAAAGCCACAAGAAGGTCTCCCCAGAGCCTTCTCTTCTCCAGGCTGAACAACCCCAACTCTCCCAGCAGAGGGTTCCAGCCCTCCCATTATGGCTGCGGCCTCCTCCGGCCCTGCTCCAACAGCTCCCTGTCTCTCCTGTGCTGAGGAAATAAAGCTGGATTCTGTTCTCAGTTACAGCAACAAAGACTGGAATTGACACCAATGGCATACTTTTAGATTTGTTCTTGAACACTGATCCACACTCTGGCTCTCAGTCCTCCCTCCTTAATCTTCAGACAAAACTTCTACTGAGCACACATTGCTTTGTATCTCTCTTTTCACCTTTCCTTCAGCGAGTAAAATACCAGCCTCAAAGTAGAACTTAAACGTAGCAGTCAAGAAGTAGATGGAGTCAAAGGAGATAGAGAACTGCAAGGCTGATTTGGTTTATACAGATCTCAGCACACAAATGCTACTTAACTTAGTGAGCAGCCTGTACAGGTTTATTTCCATAGCTTCCTGTGCTGTGCATGATGCTTTCATGTAGTTCAAGCCAAACTCCCTGATCATAGCACAGTGATGATACCATATTTGGTGTATACTCATTTCAGATTATTTTGAAAGGCTTCCAATACCTTGAGAAACTTCTGCTTTAGCCATAACTTCTTTCCTACTCGTTTTTCTTAACATTTTATTTCCATTGTTTCTCTGTCATCTCCCAAATGCCTTGTTTGAACCCCCTTCACAATGTCTCTTTCTGTAAGGGTGCCCTGAAGACCACTGTTGTCAGATACCATATTCATCTTGCTTTTATTTTTAAGCTCTCTAGGCATCTCTGTCCTTATTTAAATGACTTGAATAAAGCCATTTACATATGGAAATGTGCTAAATCATTTATCTTGGTAGCATTATGCAACTGCAGCAGTTCCTTCTTTCCCTGAAGTCCCCAGCCAACAATCCCAAGAGAGCTAGAGCCAGCCAAAAAAAAAAACCACAGAGCTCAGGACATGTGAAAGGATGGCATTTTATGAGCATATTCCTCACAGGGAATGTTGTTGAGATTTTGGGATCTATCCATATTTTAATTATTATGGCTGTCCTACATTCTCTTATGGGAGAAAGGCAAAAGAAAGAAATTTTAATGAGATCCCATAGGTTTTTGCCAGGTAAGTGATAATACCCAAAACCAAAATTCAGTGAACTAAGACAAGGGAACTATGAGAAGATGGCTGGTTAATGGGTCTCATTTTGTGTAAAAGGGAGCACAGTTACAGCAGATAGAGTTGGAGGAATGGTGATAGAGCCTAAAATGTAGAACACTGCTTTTGGGCTGGACTGACAAGCAGCCCAGCAACAGTAGCAAATGGGAAAGCACTACCAATATAAGATTAGGAGATGCATGTGAGTGGAAAGGTGAGTTTTCAATGATGAGGCAAAGAAGATATGAAGTTATGGAAAGAGGCTGTAGATGCATCTTGACCAAACTTGCACTAAGCTCTGAAGACAAAGGAAACAGGAGTGAAGCTGATGGAAAAGATAATTAAGGTCAATTAAAGCACCATTTGTTTTCTCATACAGCAGATTTGAAACATTTCACTTAGTTTGTTTTCTGCTTTCCTCTGTTTTTCCAAGGTAAATTTTTGTTTTTCCAACAGAAATTAAAACCCGATTATATTATTTAGAAAGTACACTTTTTTCCTTGAAAACAATATAGACAAAATTGGTTTTATTTTTTGGTTGTTTTTTTTTTTTTTGAGAAGTGGTTTTAAATAGCAAACCAAATCTTCAAGAGGCAAGAAGTGTGATAGATTTTTGAAGTCAGCTTTGCTTTCTTTTTTATTACATCTGAACACAGCCAGAAATGTCCAGGAATGATTCTAGTTCAGCATGTATCTCAGATGTATTAGTCTAAACAAAAAAAATACCTTAAACACTGAAGACAGACTTGACAAAGTTGTGGCTGGAAAACAAGGTGTTCACATTACACCAGTTGACCAGCACTTGAAATAGGTGCAAAATAGGTTTTCCATTATTTCTTTCAGTTTTGGATACCACACTTGGAGGGTCCCTATTCAGTTTAAAACCAGAAAGGCAACAGCTGTAAAACACAAGAGCCTCTTCAGTGAAGATCTGTCACTCCAGAGACCAGTCAAGGAACACAGAGGTCTCAAGCTGCATCATCTTCCCTTCCTCTTGGCCTCCCTAAGGTTTAAGCAGAGTTCCAGGATATTATGAGAACTGGGCATGATGTTTCAGCAGACTGTGGATGACTGGAAGATTCACAGTGCTATCAGTTCAAGCCCATAACATATGATGGGGATTCTTACGAAACTTTTTTCCACAAGTGACCTAAAGCATTTGAAGGTCAGCATCATCAGAATGTAAATGCCATTCCTCAATCCTCGCTTTGCTCCTGAACAGACTGATTTTTATTTATTTTGTGTATTTTATTTTCCCTTTGACCTTCATTCCTCCTCCTGCTTCTATTATTTCTAGAGCTGTTATAATTTGTTTAATAAACTGCCTCCGAGATGCTTCTGTCCCAAGTGCATTTCATGGGAGACTGATGTGTTGCCTAAGATGGACTATAGATCTGAACAAGGACAGCTTTGAAAGCCCAGCCATTTCTAATACAGTTACAGACCTGCAGATGCTCTGTTTTCAGGACAAAGGGTTGCCCACTGCACGTGAACAGCTAGTGCTAGAGTGTGGTGTAAAAAAAAAAAAGATAAACCAGCCGGTTCTGACATACCAACGTGGCAGGTCACATATTATCAATACATGGGAGTACATCAGCAGCTTGGAATCAATGAAGAAATGCACAATAATGCATCTTGCATCACTTTTAGTTTTAGTGGAAAAATATTGCAAGCAAGACAGTTTGTGATATGGGCGTATGGGTCTGTGAGTAAACTCCAGAGAGCACTTGGCACTGTTGAAATCCTCCCCATTTGGCAAATCATCCAGTGTTCTTCCTTCTGTTGCATATCTCAGAATAAAACAGAAGCTGTCTTCAAGTGGACAAAGAGAGTGAGCTTAGGCTGCACAATGGACACATTTCTAAGGCCACAGAAAAGAAGGTACTTCTGTTTGATTTACCATGCTCTGTGTCATGTGGAAACAGCATCGGTTGGGTAATCACTGCAGAAAATAAGCCAGGATGGGCTTTCCTCAGGAGAGCTCCTTCAGCAGGGTGGTCTATATAGCTTGGTCTAAACCTGAACTGAAAAAAAAAAACCAAACAAAACAAAAAAACCCAACCCAGCTCTTGCTTCTGGGAGGATGCAGTTAGGGCAACTCAGGCACAAGAGAACATATCAAAGGCATGTTCTGTGCCTCAGTATCTCTGTCAGTCATCCAGTATATGGTACCAGTAAAGCTGTTGTTCTGAACAATAAGAATACAAAAATCCAAAGAGAGACTGAATTTGTGAGCCGATGGAACAAACAGAAGATTTACTGTTTACAAGGGTGACCAGGAGCAGCTGAGGGATATCTTCTTGCTTTGAGAATTCACACAGAGCCTATGACTCATGGGTCTGGACTGGAGCTACAGACAAGTCATAACTCCCATGCTGTGCTTGTGTTACAAGCCATTCTCTCTCCCTTGCCTGCAGGGATTTTACCAGCACAAGAAAAGCACAGGAACTGATGTTGTGAACGGCTGTACCAAGATTATCAAGGAACAGGCCTGTCCCCATCTGTTTCTTCAGCCCCTGCTGCTTTGAAGGAACTTCTTGTCCCTGTATTTAGTCTGGGGTGGAAGAAAATGCAAAGAAAACCTTTATGAACACCAGGAGCTGCAGATAGTGAAATGCCCAAGTTGCTTCTCCTGTTTCTGCATTAGCATTACAATGTGAAGACCAATTGATCAGTTAGGAGTCCATCTTGCTCCTAAACCCATCACTTTCCTTCTGCTCATTCACTGGGCTGCTAAAGTAGCCTCCTTCCCAGGCCAGAATAATGTGACATCTCATGGGTGAAGTAGTTCATTTCCTACATGAATCTTGTTTCATGGGGCAGTCAAACCCACTCTGTCTTCAAATACATCTTTGAGAAGCTTAGATATCTTCTGTCACTTGTTTTAAGGGGACAGAATTCTTTAACTGCACCACAAATCAAAGGAACAGACTGAGAATGGCCCATATGCAGTACCCACACATTTGTTCCTGCAGACCACAACTCTTCTGTCTCAGCAAGCTCAAGGCTGGAAAACAGAGTGCTTCTACCTCCACGTTCTTGGCAGCTGACTACCAGTCTGTCGCGAGATCAGACTGCAGGAACAATGACCTGTTTGCTGCTGGAGTCACAAGAGGCACAGTAACAAACTGTCCCTTCTAGCTTCTCAGCAGAACCCACTTTTTTGTGTGGTTCTTCCTCTTTCACTCAGCTGTACCGTAGTTAGGACATATGTTCTACTCCAGGAACAAAAGGGAGATTTGCTTTTCTTGGACCAATAGTGGTTATTCCAAACACAGCACAGATAGAAGTTGTACATCACACATTTTATTCTGACAAGGTTACTGCAAGCAGTGCAGTCCAGCTGTAATAGAATTGTTTAGGTTGGAAGAGACCTTGAAGATCTAGTCCAACCATTAACCCAGCTCTGACAGGTCACCACTAAACCATGTCCCTCAGCATCACATTTCCACAGCTTTGAAACCCCTCCAGAGATGGAGACTCCACCACTGCCCTGGGCAGCCTGGGCTAAGCCTTGACAACCCTTGTGAGGAAGAAATTTTTTCCCAGCATCCAACCTGAGGCCATTTCCTCTTGTCCTATTGCTCGTTCCTTGGCTCCAACCTCTTTTTTTGCAAGTTGTTAGGAGCAAGAAGGTCTCCCCCGAGTCTCCTTTTCTCCAGGATAAACAACCCTAGTTAGGATGGGTGTCTATTCTCTGATTATGTCAACAGCCTACCTAAAACCTCACAGCAAGTCGTGGCAGGGCCAGGGAGAACATCCATAAATCCTCTTATGGCAGGAACCAAAGTCTCCTGCTACTGCAGTTGGAGCAAACACCGCAAAGAGCAGTAGAGATCATAGGTCTATCTCTGATGTTGAAATATTTCAAGGGAGGAAAATCCCCTCACTCTAAAGACTAAAGAATGTTTTAAGCAGCTGCAAGGACCTTCTTTTGACAGCCTTTTAAAGAAAAAACCATCAGAACTGCAAGCAAACTCCTCTGCCCTGTGTGCTGCAAACTGCTTACGTGCTGGTTATGAGTCTCACACAACAACTAGCAACCATCCAAGTAGATCAGAAGGCACAAGTTTTGAAGAGGGTGGGCACAGAAAGAACTCTGGAAACTTTTCCTTTCTCCATTTGACATCTCTGAAATAATGCCAATAAACCAAATTATACCTTCATCCTGGTTGATGAAGGAGGAAGAAAATTCCTTATTTATGAAGCAGGAAGGAAACAGATACAGGGTCATTCTGGAATCTTTATGCAGTGGTAGGTCATTGAAGATTAAAAAAAAGCACATAAGAAATGCATATGCCTTTATGATGAGTTGAGAGCATTTGGAATTGCTGCATCATATTTTTTCTTGCCCCCTCATCTACATTTTGCAAGCCTAAACCAAAGCACATGGTCAGTCTATTGCTCCATTGCACCTCCCCAGCCAGGAAGGGGATCAGTAAAAGGAGACCCATAGGTCAACATGAAAAGAGAAAGAGTGAAACAGTCAAACTACTATCAGTGCCAATATGAAGTACTGTCTTGGGCTGGACAGAGATTATCTTAGATGTAGCAATGCAAGACCAGAAGGTGTATAAGGAGACAAGAATTGTATTGAAGAATATATGTATATCTATATTTTTAGACTGGATATCAGGAAGAAGTTCTTTCCCTTGAGGGTGGTGGATCAGTGGAACAGGCTCCCCAGGGAGGTGGTTGAGGCCCCATCCTTGGAGCTATTCCAGGCGAGGTTGGTCAAGGCTCTGAGCAACCTGGTCTAGTTGAGGGTGTCCCTGCTCACTGCAGGGGGCTGCACTAGATGACCTTTGGAGATCCCTTCCAGCCCTAAACATTCTATGATTCCACTTGTATAGAATGTAAATAGCAATGTGAAACAGTAAATGTTGAATAGCAGAACAGAACAACCCGAATTGTTGGTCACCCTTCTCTTTCAGGGAGAAAGCAGGGAGCCATGGGGAGAAAGGGGACAGCAGCAGGGAAACTCGCAGTGGTGGCTCAGGAGAGGGAAATATAAAGGGGTCCCCAGGCCCTCTCCACAAGGTGCAGGGAAACAGGGTTTAGGGAAAATATCAGATGAGCCCAACATGGCTGGCAGGGGATGCTCTGAAAATCGCAGCAGGGAGCTGGTCAGAGAATCCCCACCAAGGAGAAGGAGGAAGAGGAGGTTCAGACCCTGTGAGAATGTTCCTTCAGAGCACTCCTGGAGGAGCAACCCCCACCCCACCCACCCCTTTGCCACAGGCAGGGAAAGGAATAGAAAGGTTTTAAGCTTGCTAACCCCTGACAAGTATATAAACTCACCCCAGGGAATGCAGAGCAGTCACTGCAACCAGGTAAGTGTCCACAAGAGCAGGAGATGGAAGCAAGGCTCTAGGGATGGTGAGAAGCAAAAATCAGAAGAAGCTCCACTCACAACAACCCTTAATAAAGATTCTGCAACCCCCTAAACCTTGCCCTTTATACTGAGCATGACATTGATGCAATGAGACTCACCTGTACCCAACTCAGAGCAGCTGCCCTGGCTTGTGTTCCACCCAGTTTAAGCTCCTGGCCCTAGGGAAGCTGCTAGCAAACCATGGGTGACCCAGGATTCTATCCCAGTGAAACCAGGACACCCTTATATGTTTCAGGCAAAGCTAATGAACTTCACTTTTTTCTTATCTAACTATTTTANCTGGCAGGGGATGCTCTGAAAATCGCAGCAGGGAGCTGGTCAGAGAATCCCCACCAAGGAGAAGGAGGAAGAGGAGGTTCAGACCCTGTGAGAATGTTCCTTCAGAGCACTCCTGGAGGAGCAACCCCCACCCCACCCACCCCTTTGCCACAGGCAGGGAAAGGAATAGAAAGGTTTTAAGCTTGCTAACCCCTGACAAGTATATAAACTCACCCCAGGGAATGCAGAGCAGTCACTGCAACCAGGTAAGTGTCCACAAGAGCAGGAGATGGAAGCAAGGCTCTAGGGATGGTGAGAAGCAAAAATCAGAAGAAGCTCCACTCACAACAACCCTTAATAAAGATTCTGCAACCCCCTAAACCTTGCCCTTTATACTGAGCATGACATTGATGCAATGAGACTCACCTGTACCCAACTCAGAGCAGCTGCCCTGGCTTGTGTTCCACCCAGTTTAAGCTCCTGGCCCTAGGGAAGCTGCTAGCAAACCATGGGTGACCCAGGATTCTATCCCAGTGAAACCAGGACACCCTTATATGTTTCAGGCAAAGCTAATGAACTTCACTTTTTTCTTATCTAACTATTTTATTACTTCATCACCATTCTTCACCTTCAACTTACATTTAAGTGAATTATTTTCTTCCTTTCCTTGTTCATTTGCATAAAATTACAGATATGGTGTTCCATAGCAATTAATACCAGTCCTTTGACCCTTCTTCTGACTTGTTGGGTTTTTTTTACGCTTTCATATGCCCCACATTTCTATTCATGCCAACATTAATATTTCCAGTGTTAATATTTCTCTTACGGATTTTTTCAGACAAATGCTAAAATCAGTCACTGTAAAACTGTACATTACCAAAGAGTGAAATTCATTCCATTGCAGAAAGCCTCCTCAAGCTTTATGTACCACTGAGGTCCCAATTAACATAGGGGAAGAATTAGCTGGGACTTAAGCAGAACAAAAAGTGAAATTCAGCCAAAAGCCCTTCTCTCTGGCTGTCAGATCTCAAGCCTGCAGGAGTGAGAGTGACACAGGAACCATAAACACGACTAAGAATTGAGAAAGAAAAGAGCTCCATTTAGCTGACAGCCCTCCTGGAGCTGCAGCATGGCTGTGACAAGGCTGCCACAAATTGCATTGTCAGGTGGGAGATGAGGATGGTGCCCTTTTGATCTTTGCCAGCTTTTGAGCTATTTGAGTCCTCCTTCAGAACTACCTGTGTATGACTCCCTTTGCTAGTTTTCAGTTTGTGAAAACAGTGATATTTTTGCAAAGCTGATCTAAGGTTTCAGTCAGTTTGTAACATGGAGTACATGATATGTACAGTCAGTTTGTACATGGAGTATCTGATATGGGTGTTGGGGGATTAACATGTGCTTTTGATTTATAGACCTCTTACTTCTCTAAATATTGTGTTGGTTAAACTCCCTTAAACACAAGGGGACTTTACAGGTACCTAAAGTTTAACATGGGCCAGTGTACAACAGCACCCTATATAGTATTTCATTGTTTACAGGTTCAAACTGTCTACACCCCTAGAGGTTTTAGAGACCTTTTTAAAAGGTCTTTAAAAGGACTTCTTTCCCTGTTCTGGGTCATTTTCTCTATGTCCCATTATCTTTTCCACATTAGGAATAACAATCACCACAAAACCATCATCCTTTCATAAATCACAACATTTTGGAGCAATCTTTGTGGAACAGTGACCCCAAAATCATACTAAATTCTCTTTTATCCCTTCTAGTTATCTATGTTTTGTGGGAGTAGACTGGCTGGCTGGTGGGCACAGAACTGGTGCTGCCCATGATGCTTGAGTTCAGAAGCAGGTGGTAAATCCCATGGTGAGGAGAAGATGGATGCAGAAGTCTGTCCCTCTGNGTATTGAAGAATATATGTATATCTATATTTTTAGACTGGATATCAGGAAGAAGTTCTTTCCCTTGAGGGTGGTGGATCAGTGGAACAGGCTCCCCAGGGAGGTGGTTGAGGCCCCATCCTTGGAGCTATTCCAGGCGAGGTTGGTCAAGGCTCTGAGCAACCTGGTCTAGTTGAGGGTGTCCCTGCTCACTGCAGGGGGCTGCACTAGATGACCTTTGGAGATCCCTTCCAGCCCTAAACATTCTATGATTCCACTTGTATAGAATGTAAATAGCAATGTGAAACAGTAAATGTTGAATAGCAGAACAGAACAACCCGAATTGTTGGTCACCCTTCTCTTTCAGGGAGAAAGCAGGGAGCCATGGGGAGAAAGGGGACAGCAGCAGGGAAACTCGCAGTGGTGGCTCAGGAGAGGGAAATATAAAGGGGTCCCCAGGCCCTCTCCACAAGGTGCAGGGAAACAGGGTTTAGGGAAAATATCAGATGAGCCCAACATGGCTGGCAGGGGATGCTCTGAAAATCGCAGCAGGGAGCTGGTCAGAGAATCCCCACCAAGGAGAAGGAGGAAGAGGAGGTTCAGACCCTGTGAGAATGTTCCTTCAGAGCACTCCTGGAGGAGCAACCCCCACCCCACCCACCCCTTTGCCACAGGCAGGGAAAGGAATAGAAAGGTTTTAAGCTTGCTAACCCCTGACAAGTATATAAACTCACCCCAGGGAATGCAGAGCAGTCACTGCAACCAGGTAAGTGTCCACAAGAGCAGGAGATGGAAGCAAGGCTCTAGGGATGGTGAGAAGCAAAAATCAGAAGAAGCTCCACTCACAACAACCCTTAATAAAGATTCTGCAACCCCCTAAACCTTGCCCTTTATACTGAGCATGACATTGATGCAATGAGACTCACCTGTACCCAACTCAGAGCAGCTGCCCTGGCTTGTGTTCCACCCAGTTTAAGCTCCTGGCCCTAGGGAAGCTGCTAGCAAACCATGGGTGACCCAGGATTCTATCCCAGTGAAACCAGGACACCCTTATATGTTTCAGGCAAAGCTAATGAACTTCACTTTTTTCTTATCTAACTATTTTATTACTTCATCACCATTCTTCACCTTCAACTTACATTTAAGTGAATTATTTTCTTCCTTTCCTTGTTCATTTGCATAAAATTACAGATATGGTGTTCCATAGCAATTAATACCAGTCCTTTGACCCTTCTTCTGACTTGTTGGGTTTTTTTTACGCTTTCATATGCCCCACATTTCTATTCATGCCAACATTAATATTTCCAGTGTTAATATTTCTCTTACGGATTTTTTCAGACAAATGCTAAAATCAGTCACTGTAAAACTGTACATTACCAAAGAGTGAAATTCATTCCATTGCAGAAAGCCTCCTCAAGCTTTATGTACCACTGAGGTCCCAATTAACATAGGGGAAGAATTAGCTGGGACTTAAGCAGAACAAAAAGTGAAATTCAGCCAAAAGCCCTTCTCTCTGGCTGTCAGATCTCAAGCCTGCAGGAGTGAGAGTGACACAGGAACCATAAACACGACTAAGAATTGAGAAAGAAAAGAGCTCCATTTAGCTGACAGCCCTCCTGGAGCTGCAGCATGGCTGTGACAAGGCTGCCACAAATTGCATTGTCAGGTGGGAGATGAGGATGGTGCCCTTTTGATCTTTGCCAGCTTTTGAGCTATTTGAGTCCTCCTTCAGAACTACCTGTGTATGACTCCCTTTGCTAGTTTTCAGTTTGTGAAAACAGTGATATTTTTGCAAAGCTGATCTAAGGTTTCAGTCAGTTTGTAACATGGAGTACATGATATGTACAGTCAGTTTGTACATGGAGTATCTGATATGGGTGTTGGGGGATTAACATGTGCTTTTGATTTATAGACCTCTTACTTCTCTAAATATTGTGTTGGTTAAACTCCCTTAAACACAAGGGGACTTTACAGGTACCTAAAGTTTAACATGGGCCAGTGTACAACAGCACCCTATATAGTATTTCATTGTTTACAGGTTCAAACTGTCTACACCCCTAGAGGTTTTAGAGACCTTTTTAAAAGGTCTTTAAAAGGACTTCTTTCCCTGTTCTGGGTCATTTTCTCTATGTCCCATTATCTTTTCCACATTAGGAATAACAATCACCACAAAACCATCATCCTTTCATAAATCACAACATTTTGGAGCAATCTTTGTGGAACAGTGACCCCAAAATCATACTAAATTCTCTTTTATCCCTTCTAGTTATCTATGTTTTGTGGGAGTAGACTGGCTGGCTGGTGGGCACAGAACTGGTGCTGCCCATGATGCTTGAGTTCAGAAGCAGGTGGTAAATCCCATGGTGAGGAGAAGATGGATGCAGAAGTCTGTCCCTCTGGCTGGAGGATAATACATCTCTCAGAGACAAGATGTGACATAGGCATTCTCCCATAAGATTCAGATCTTTACCTGTTCTTGAAGAGAGAATCCAATCCCATTGCCACTGTTTTGCAGTAAGCATTTTTATTTCCACACTCAGCAAGTAGAAATGGATTGTGCCTCCTGATAGTGTACCCATGATTTCCCCACTATCTTTTGAGAATATCAGACTCAGGACTTGGTAAGAAATATTTTAAAATATAAGATTCAAATGATATATTGATTTTTAATCCCTTAATCTTTACCAATCTCATCTGAGTTTGACATAAATGTAATGGATCATTTAGTTTTGGACAAGGCTCACTACTTGAAATAAACATCTATACACTTGGCCAGCTCAAGGCCTCTACACCATTTTAATACTCTTTGTAGGACTTAAGCAACACAGGGACTTTGAACTCTATTTCTGAAGAAGAAGAATCCCACTCTAAATTGTGAGCAATGTATCCTGTCATCTATTCCACTCATTTTCACCTAGGGAACACCACCTCCATCTATTCATGAGCCTTTTCTGGCTAGCAGGCACATTTTCATCACTGTTAACTTTATGTGAAATACTAGAATGAATGTGTAGAGAAGGAAGGGGAAAAAAGGAAAAACTAAAGTCATAATCCAGCTGAAAACTGATGGACAATTTCTTGATGAAGTTGTTCTCTTTCTGTACAATTACTACCTTTCACAGGTATGAGAGGATTGATAATTTCTGTTGTAGTCTTCAGCTTTCATGAATAATAGAAATAAAACTTGGTTTTCTTTCACACTTTGTACAGAGCCATTTTGGTGGAAAGAAGTGAGATATGCTATGCTTTGATACCAAATATCCTTTGAAGGATTTGACTGCTCTAAAGACCAGTAAGTTGTTAATGATATTTTGTCTCACAGCAGGGTGACTTTTTAATGTATATTTTAGATGTCATAATATTGTAGATTATTTCATTTCCTTCCTGAGGCTTTATATTAAACATTTCTGGGCAAGTAACCTTCTTTGATTTCAAAGGCTTTTTCTCCTCATCCTTTATGACAATGTATTTCCATTAGAAGGGCCTCTGTGACTATGTTTTTTCTCCTGGCTTTTGTTGTGAATGGTTCTTTCCTGTGGAGATAGAATCACAGAATCACAGAATGTTATCTAGTGTAAAACCTCTGAGCCCCACACTGGAAAATTAAGTGAGACATAGACCTCAAGATCTGAATGTGGAGCCTTTAGGAGTGTGAACTCACTCTCCCATTCACCAGCACAGCAACATCTCAACTGTATCAACTAAGTCAAACAGCCTCAATGTGGTACTTGCTTGTGCATGTTCCCTCATATGCAATTCCTTCCCTACAGACTTGAAAAGTCATGTTTCAAAGGATGGACACACAGTGTTCTTGTTTTGAACCCAGTTAATCTTTCCTGTAGCACTGCTTTTAAAGTTCAACCTCTTACAGTGACGAGCAGCTGGGGCAGTAACTGTACAGTGTATTGAACTGCTGATGTTTGAATGTGAAGTGACAGATGGGCTTCATCTGGAGAAGCAAAAGAGAGATACACTAAAAACAGTCTGTGCTTCCAGAGTTCACTTTGGACAAAACCTGCCACTCACTTGCCATGCTTACAAATGTTTTTTGCTGAGATCAGAAGCAGAAGGCTAATGTGCACTGCACTGGAGCATGGGACCTGAGGTCTCTGCATGACCACTGAGTAGGCTGGTACATATAGGTAAGGCAGTAGCTCTGCCTGGAGATAGTAGTTTTTGTCCTGTAAGCAGGATTAGCAAGGAAGAAGCTCTGTATGAGTTGTAGCTACTTCTCTCTTGGACCTGTGCTGGACTGCACTACCTGGGGAGCTCTTTGCATGTGTGTGCTCTGATGTATGCTGTACTACAGTCATGATGACAAGCTATTGTATAAATGCATAAAATAATGAAAAAAATATTTTGCTCTGTGCTCAGAGATCATTTGAGCTATTATAGAGACAATCTGCTCGTGAAATTCTGGATTATTCCTGATCATTTGTGGGTGCTCCATCACTGGATGCATTCAAGACCAGGTTGGATGGGGCTTCGAGCAACCTGGTCTAGTGGGGGGTGCCCCTGTCAAGGCAGGGGGGTTGGAACTAAATGATCTTCAAGGTCCCTTCCAACCCAACCCATTCTATGATGCTCTGATTCTGTCTGAAGTGTGTTCTGGATGTCTTACTCATGGACATGCCAGAGAAGTTAGGTGCTACCTGGTGTACAGAGACCCAAGCTCCTCAGAGATGAGCAGGAGACTTTAGATATGGGGATCCTATGCTGTCCTCTTAGGTCCTGAACCTGCACACAACCTGGTGTCATTCCAACCCTATTGCAGATAGGGAGAAACTGGGGAGAAACAAGGGTGTTCTCACTGCATTTCACACTCCCTTCCTCATGAAAGACCACAGCAATTATCCTCTGCTTTGAAAGGATGGACGCTGACAGTCTGCACTAAAGAAAATGATTTACAGTAGATGCCTGGCACAGAGCCCTACAGCTCCTGATCTGAGATACTGCAGCTGTAATAGAGGGATGCAAATGCATGAGGTATGTTAATTGAGCAGTATCTGAAATGTATGATGAAATGAAGAGCTAGCCTTTCTAAGGCAGTCCCTCTTAATACATGTTACTTTGACTTATGCTTTTGGGCTTTTCTGTGCTAGAAAAATGAACAGAACTAAGGTCACATTTGGTTCAGTTAATTCTGACCTAAAGGTGACTGCTTTGCTGGTGTAGTTGTGCTGCAACATATTCTACCTCAAATAAGCAGGTCAAGAGGTAGACTCGACTCCCTGCAGACTCGAAGTGATCACAGCAGCAGTGTGTCCTGCCACCAATGCTTCTGCTTTACCCACTGCCTGTATGTCTTCTTCACAGGAAGGTTGCCCAGGGCAGTGGTGGAGTCCCCATCCCTGGAGGGGTTTCAAAGCCCTGGAGATGTGCTGCTGAGGAACATGGTTTAGTGGTCACCTTGCAGAGCTGGTGGTTGGACTCAATGATCCTCAAGGTCTCTTCCATCCTGTCAAGGGGTAGCAATTCCCTTTAGGAGAGAAAACCAAACTTTTTTTTTTTCCTCTCTCTCTTTGCCTGTGGGGGTGGGGCTGGGCCGGCCGGGCATGGGAGAAAATGGTGCGGGGGGAGGAGGGGGCCGACAAAACAAGCCTGAAGGCATGCGGACAGAAGCGGAAGAGGGTTGTGGTTTGGGACAGAGCTCTCGCGGCGGCGACGGCACGGCGGAGCGGCGGGGAGACGGCGCTTCTCGGGAGTGAGGCCCTGCCTTTCGTCAGCGGACGGAGTTTTCCCCTGCAGAAAACCATTTCTCCAACCACAGGTTTATTCTCCTGCGGGAACACCTCTGTTTGGCTGTGTTTTTTCCCTGGGTTCGCCTGGCGCTTTTGATTCCAAAGACTGTTTTCCTGTTTAAGAAAAGACAGCCCGGAGCGGACTCTATCTCTCTTTGTCTGGGGGGCGCGTTTCGGCGGGCTCTGCTGACTGGGGGAGGGGATTAGCCGTCGGGGTCTGTCGTATATATATATATATATAGTTGATTCAAAGCACTGGTTATACATTTTGTTGTTGCCTAGTTTTTTTGTTGTTTATATATATATATTGTTCTAATAAATTTCTTGTCTCCTTATAAGTCCCGGGTCTCACATCTAAAATAATACTTGTCTAACTAAGACACATCCTAAACAATTCTGTGGTTTTATGTAACCACCACAGCCTGTCACATCATGATGGGTGTGGGGCATTTGAGGAAAGTATATGGCTGTGAGCAAGACCAGCAGGTGGTTAGTTCACACTTGTGGGATCCCTCCCATGAGAACTGGGGCATTGCTGGGGAGTCTGCAGGGAAATCCCCAGCCTGCTTCACCCTGCTTAAGGTCAGAAAAAGTTAGTGAAAATTTGCAACTGTAAAGCTATCCATGTCTCCAGACCATACAGTGCTCAAGAACAGGAGGCTGATTAAGCACATTGTTTCCATTCTGGAGAATGGTTTGATATTACAGGTATCATGAGGGTGTGGGTTTTTTGTTAGACAGTTGTCTCATGGTGTTTCAAATCCTTCTATTGCTTTCTGACAAAGGAGTTTGTGCTATTTGCTGTTCAGGCTTAATTAGGGTCTTGTAATGTGCTTTCATGAACCACTGACAGCATGTGCTCTTCTCCCCAGTTTGGAAGGGGCTTTTCTTCTTTCAGGTGGTTAGCTTTTCTCTGTGGATCATGTGTGCTTCCCTGTCCCTGAACAGGTCACTGCTGGGATCCCTTCAACACTGCTGGTTTAAGTTCAGTCTACTCTGTTCTTCTCTGATCAGCCATCTATCTATAGGTGGTGTATTCCTACGAAGAGTTCACCTCTGAGCAACCTGCACTAGTTTCAGATGTCTCTGCTCACTGCCTGGGGTTTGGATTAGATGATCTTTAAAAGTCCCTACCAGTGCAAACCAGTCTATGACTGGTATTACTGTATGGGTAGCTCAGTGTTTTCCTGCTGTTTCCTTAACTATTTCTGGCCACTGTAACTTTTCTTAGGTCTGGCATTTCTGATTTTTTTCCTAAGTGTTTGTACTCCATAGCCTGTAGGTGCTCTATGGTAAAACTGAAGAGGATTAAGGTCATTTAATCTGCAAATCCAGTGGTCATGCTAAGGAGGAGCCAAACCTCCATCCAGTGTCTTCATTGCTGCATGATACGAGGCATGCATCCTTTGTAGTACATTTTAAATGGTACAGGTTGTGCTGAGGTGGCAGGGCCACCACTTTCTACAGAAAAAGACATCTTGCAAACATGTGAGGACTTGCATGTGATCTCTCTGCTGCATCAACCACAGTTGACAGCTGTGAGGTTCAACAAGGCCAAGTGCCAGATCCTGCACTGGGGTCACATCAACCCTCTGCAATGCAGACTTGGGGAAGAATGGCTGGAAAGTTCCCAGTGGAAAAGGACCTGGGGGTGATGGTCAACAGCTGGCTGAATATGAGCCAAAAGCGTGCCCGGGTGGCCATGGTGGCCATCACCATGGGTTTATGGTCAGCAGGACTAGGGGAATGATGGAACACTTGTCAGGTGTGGACCCACTTGGCAGTAGTTAGGTGGCCCAGAGAAGAACAATGAAGGTGGTGGATGCTGGTGTGGCCTGTTGTGTGGACCTCACTGACTTCTGCTGACTGCTGTGCCTCTGAGTTATGCTGCACCAAGGCCAGCCAGAGTAGATAGCTGGAAAGTAAAGTTGATCAGACCAAAGGCCATAAAAATTGAGAGCTGTGATTTAAGTATATATAAGGACTTCAAATTACAGCCAGTAAGTGGAGCTAAAGCTCCATGAGAGGTTATTTCTTTTGTAAACACATGGTTAAAAACTACTGATGGAACTTTTTTCCTCCCATTTCCTTGTATTTATTTAGTCCTTTTGTTGCACATAAACAGTCGTGCTGCTGGGAGCTCACGGTGTGAGCTCTTAACTTTTCGATTCCATTCCTTGAGTCACAGAGAAGACAGGATCTCTGCTGCATTGGCTGTGCAGTTAGCACTTCCCTGTTCTGTTTGTTTGTTTTGCTTCTTGGGAATGTCACACGTGCATTTCGCCTGTCAGTTCAAAGCAAAATCATTGTGTTTGTGTCTGTGTCAGCTGTTATGTTTGCAAAGGGGACTTTTGTATCTGTATTAATCGAATTCAATTAATTTCCTAAGTGGCAATGTCGTGTCTGAGTGTTTGGGGAAGCCCTCCTTATGCTGCCTGTTTACTTGCTATTGCAATTCACCTACTACATCCAGCACCTACACCTAGAGCTTCCTCTTGTATCCCTTCAGTCTCTCTCTAGCACTTTGCAATGGCATTTACTGGTCTCCATTTTTGCCTGGTCTGGAACACTTCTTGCTTTTACTCATCTTGTCTCTTCTTTGTGTGAAGGATTTGGGCAGGGAAGTACTGAGATGTGTGTCTACCTTTAAGCATCAGAGCTGTGAGATAGATTCCAATGGGACGAGTTATACCAAAGTTAGGGATGTGATGAGTGTTGTCTTGGACCAAGATCATTAATACTTCACCTTGATTCATTAATACTTCACCATAAAATGTATATTATTGAGCTGAGCTCCTAAGTGTGGCACTTTCTTTATTGGTTTTGAGAAACTCTTATTTCCCCACTGCCATGGCTGGCCATTTCACTGGAGTCTGGGAAAACAAAGACCACAGAACAGTCCAGATCTAGCATGTGCTTTTGGAGCAATTTGTCTCTGGCAGTGGCAGACCCATAGCCCTTTGTATTTGGCCTTTAATATATTAAATCTGTGAAGTGAGCAGCTGCTATTCTGCAAAGATTCACTATGATCCATTAAGCACATTTTGCTGACATGGGATGGGAAGGAGAGGTCTGTGGAGTGTTTAAAAAAAAAGATAATTTCTGGCAGGTACTGTTTTCTTGAAAGGTGACTAATTCACCATTTCTTGCAGACATTTGGATCCTTTCCTTCCTGGTGCCTTTCTATGGACAAAGGGGGAGATAGTCATTAAATCAGTAAACACATTTGTTAGTCCACCTAAAATCTCTGTGATACAGGCAAACATCTTGGCATTAGAGTAATGCTGGAGAAAGCTCCACAGCTGTTTGAGATGCAGGAGGATGGAAAGGAGGATCAACATCGCAGGGTGAGGTTCTGCCAAAGACATTTTTACACTGGGATATTTGCTGCCCAGCAAAATGCAGTATGAAATCAAGTTAGAACATGCCCATCTCTGCTGTGAGCTCTATCCACAGCTGTGCCTGTAGCAGCACAGCTCTTCCCTCAGGCAGATAAAGGATGTGTGTGGGCATCTATTCCTTTGCTGGAGAGGACAGTGCAGTGACAACTGGGTGAGCTCACTGGAGGTGGCACAGGTTCCAGGAACACCTTGCCAGAGTCAACAGAAGAACTTAAATAGTTTTAGGAGGCCCTCATTTGATGATACTATCTCAAGAAATAGTATTTCAGGATAATGAAGTAAAATTACAAGTTGTTCTAAAAAAAAATTAAAATGGTACTATTCAGAACATTAGGGTCGGAAAGTTTTGTAGGCTGATTAGAAAGCACCATTTTAGTCTGAGAATTAAAATTCTTTTTGTGGAAACAGGGATAATCAAAATGATTTAGAGATTGGATTTCATTAAAAGATGGAATTATATCAGGTATGAAATTCTTAATTGTCTTATTCTCCCAGTAGAGGTTTAAGTTGATGTCTGTGCTTTTAATGCCTTTCTGATATGCTTTATTTCCCCCTAGGTATTTCTAATACAAGCACTGGATCTCAGTGATTGCTTTCAGATATGCTTAGGCTTGTTCAGTACACCCACCCAAACAAAACCTGTTCCCCTAGAAAAGCTTTATCTCCTAGAGAATAGGAAACTTTTTCCCATGAGGAAAAGCAACTGGGGCATCATCTGACTGTCACTTCCATCACCCAATTGTGTGCACTCAGAGCCCCGAAGACACTCTGCCAGCTCTGCACTGGCATTTCTTCTGCCTCTAATGGCTGTTTGGGCAGATGTCAAATATGTGTCTTAAGTTACTGCTCCCACACCATGAACCTTTGTCCCTTTTCAGACCTTTTCACCCAAATGCAAACAAAGGGCTGATTGCTACAAAGCAGGAGACAACTGCAACATGTACTTGTGACAAGCAACCATCTGCAAAGAGTGGCAGACAAAATGTCACTTGTGGGAACTTGTAGAGGGACTGGGGAGTTATCAGGCCCTGGTGGAAAATAACATTGATACTGACCTGTGAGAAAGCTTTAATGAGACTAGAGTTCTCAGGCTCTGGCTGAAGAGAACATTGACTCTGAGTAGCTTGTTAAAGGTACGTAGGCAAAGAGATAAGGGGAAGTTGAAGAAAATAATGAGAAGAAGCAAGTGATGAGAGAATGCAGGTGTTTTTGCTAATGATGTTAGATACCAGGCACTATAACTTGACCAATAAGGAGTTGGAAAAAGAAGGAGACAGCAAAATGCAGCCTATAGAAAAAAGACACACTTGCTTTGCCTGCTGTGCTGAACAGATAAAAGAGGGCTGGGAAAAAAAATAAAGTAGCTTCGGCTTGAGGCTTCGACTTTTGGCTTTTCTGACTCCAGCTGGTAGTGTCTGCTTTTGCTTTTAGCTTTGTAGTTTGGCTTGGACCTTTTAGATTTGGCCTGAGCTTGAGCCCTGAGCTTTGGCTTTTCCACCCTGAGCTCATAGATTATCCTGCCCATCTGAACTTTGATAGTCTCTAGCCTCCAACGACTGGTGTTTACTCTGCCAAGACAAGCCACTTCGAGTCAGAGTTACTCTCTATGTTACAAACAATGGCTGTGCTTTTGCAAGTGCTGGGCATACACTGGATCATTTGCTCTCACCCTGACATTGGACATTAATAGCCCAGGACTGGATAATTCCACTTGCACTCATCCAGTGAGGGAACAATGCATAGTAGAAGAGTTAAGAAGTTGCTAGGATCTGGCAGAGGCTGGTCAGAACAGCTGGCCATCACGTGAAAGGTTCTGATGAGGCCTAAGGCATAAGGATTGTTATGTCTTACCTGCAGCAAGCTGAAATATACCTCAACACCTAGGTCCACATAACTAGATGGAATAATAGAATCCTGAAATCATAGAATTGCTTAGGTTGGAAGAGACCTTTAAGATCATCAACCATTAACCCAGCACTGCCAGGATACTACTAAACCATGTCCCTCAGCACCACATCTCCACAGTTTAGAAACCCCTCCAGAGATGGGGACTCCACCACTGCCCTGGGCAGCCTGGGACAGCCCTTAAGACACCTTTCAGATAAGAAATTTGACCTAATATCCGACCTAAGCCTCCCCTGGCACAACTGGAGGTCATTTCCTCTTGTCCCATTGCTTGTTCCTTGGAAGAAGAGACCGACCCCACCTGGCTCCAGCCTCTTTTCAGGGAGTTGTAGAGCATGAGAAGATCTCCCCTGAGCCTCCTTTTTTCCAGGCTGAACAACCCCAAGTCCCTCAGCCATTCCTCACAAGACTTGTGCTCTACACCCTTCCCCAGCTTCTTTGCCCTTCTCTGGACATGTTCCAGCCTCTAAATGTCCTTCTTGGAGTGAGTGATTCAAGATGCAGCCTCACCAGTGCAAAAGGTTCAAAGAAAAAAAGATGGAAAGAAGATGCTTGTGATATATTCTGATTTTGTATAAACAGCCTCTCCTAAATAATTTTAATATTCTATCTCTGCTCTATGAATGCAGTGGCGTAGCCCAGAGAAAGTGCAAAGACAGGGGATGGAGGACAGGAGGAATAGAAGTCTGACCACCAGCAGCATTCAGAGTGTGTATGATCAAAGGTAATTTTTAAACATTTCAAACAGAATTTTTGCAGCTCTATCCAGTGCAAAGTGCTTGAAGAGAGTAATGATTTTATGGATTGGGTCAAAGTACTTAGGAGCAGTCTGGGAGGTTTGATGGATTATCATTCTTATGTAGGATCTGGCCCTGCTTCCTCAGAAATCAGTGAGAACTTGCTTTGGGTAACGTTTTTTGAAGAGAAGCTTGAGATACCCAAATAGGAAGAATGTTAAGCCTGTGAATTCCACTGGTCAAAGAACAGTAAATGATGTATTAAGAAAGGTTATGTTTTTATATTAGCTCAGGGGCCTAGGAGGTGCTCAAGCCCAAATTAGTTGATTTCTACATTGTGTTGTTTGCTCAGCTTTTCATTCCAAGTCATTACACCATCTGGCAATATAAGTCAGAGAGCTTGGATAATGGAGTCTTAGCAAGAGATGTGGATGTGACCAAAGCTGCTTTTGAGATCCTAGCTGCCCTGTTTCACTTTGAGTGTTCTCTCTGATGATACAATGACTTACCTTTTCTTGTGGAGTCTCCTTCACAGCACAGCGTGGGCCCTGCTTGTGGGCCAAGTCAGGATTACAGAGGGCATAAAATCATGGAGGAGATATGTTAGAGATGTTAAACAATGTGTAGTCAATAAGACAAGGAGTGTCAGGAAGAAAAGGAAGTTCTTATGAATTTGAGCTGCCTGAAATATCACAGTAGCAGATTTTATACTTGCTTCTGCATTTTCTCATCTATTGGGAAAAAAAACGCCACAAAACCTTTGTAGGAGATTTCTATTAGGAAGTTGTCAAGTCATTTAAACATTTTTTTTCGAACACAGCATGTGTGTGTTCCTCATTTAATGGGTGTCTAGCTTCTAGCTTATTTTGGCCTCAAGCCACTGAAAAAGTTGAGGATAGAGACCAAGAACTTAATTTTGTGTCCTCTGGGAAGCTTGCATGCTTAGCTGAAGACCGGTATGTGCATTTGCCATAACCCCTGTAGCTGAGGTAATGTACTGTAGCATTTTCCTATGCAGCACTGTGAGAGTTTTCCATCAGAGAGTGAGGAACTCTGTCTATGCACAGCATAGACAAAAGGGCTAACTTTGGCCTCTTCAGGAATGTGCTTGGATAAGTCCTGTGGGATAAAGCTCTAGATGGTAGGGGGTCCCAAGAGGACTGGTTAATATTCAAGCACCATTTCCTTCAAGCTCAAGACTGAAGCATCCTGAAGAGTAAGAAATCAAGTGAGAGAGCTAGGAGACTTGCATGGATGAGCAAGGAGCTAATGAATAAACTTAAGTGGAATAAAGAAGTATATAGAACATGGAAGAAGGAGCTGACCACTTGGGAGGATGCAGTGATGTGATAAGGAAAGCTAAGGCCTGCTTGGAATTAAACCTGTCAAGAGAGTTCAAGGACAATAAGAAAGGCTTTTTCAAGTATGTTGAAGACAAAAAGAAGACTAGAGGGGACATGGGCCCACTGCTGAATGATGTGGGTGACCTGGTGACCAAGGATATGGATAAGCCATTACTGAATGCCACCTTTGCCTTGGTCTCTATTGCTGACACCAGCCCTCAGGAGTCCCAGACCTTGAAGACCACAGAGGAAGTCTGGAGAAAGGAAGGTTTTTTCCTCAGTTGCAGAGGAAAGCCTAAGGTGGCTGCTCTATACGTTCAAACTCCATGAGCAGCTCACTCTGCGAGTTGGCCTAACTTGCTTGAATTAACTTCATGCACCTGTTTTCCATCCATGAGCTTTGGCTGAATAAGGCAAAGAGAAGCAGAGCTGCTCCTCTGATTATTGCTGACAGTGACTGAGCTTTCACAGAATCACAGAATCAGAGATATTAGGGGTTGGAAGGGACCTAGAAGATCATCTAGTCCAACCCCCCTGCCTGAGCAGGATCATCTAGACCAAGTCACTCAGGAACAGATCCAGGCGGGTCTGAAGTGTCTCCAGAGATGGAGACTCCACAACCCCCCTGGGCAGCCTGTTCCAGAGCTCTGGCACCCTCACTGAGAAAAAGTTCTTTCTCGTGTTGAGCCTAAACCTCTTGTGCTCCAACTTGCACCCATTGCCTCTCGTCCTGTCATTGGACGACATTGAGAAAAGCCTGGCTCCATCCTCTCTACACTCACCCTTAACATATTTATAAACATTAATGAGGTCTCCCCTCAGTCTCCTCTTCTCCAGGCTAAAGAGCCCCAACTCTCTCAGCCTCTCCTCATAAGGGAGATGCTCCACTCCCCTAATCATCTTGGTGGCCCTGCGTTGGACTCTCTCCAGCAAATCTCTATCTTTTTTGAACTGAGGTGTCCAAAACTGGACACAGTACTCGAGGTGGGGTCTCACCAGTGCAGAGTAGAGGGGGAGGAGAACCTCTCTTGACCTACTGGCCACACTTCTCTTAATGCATCCCAGGATGCCATTGGCCTTCTTGGCCACGAGGGCACATTGTTGGCTCATGGTCATCCCCCTGTCCACCAGGACCCCCAGGTCTCTTTCTCCAGAGCTGCTCTCTAGTACATCAGCCCCCAGCCTGTACTGATACATGGAGTTGTTGTGCCCCAGATGCAGCACCTTACACTTGCTCTTATTAAATTGCATTAAATTTCTCCCTGCCCAGCTCTCCAGCCTGTCCAGGTCTCTCTGGATGGCAGCACAGCCTGCTGCTGTGTCAGCCACTCCTCCCAGTTTGGTGTCATCAGCAAACTTGCTGAGGGTGCTCTCTACCCCCTCATCCAGGTCATTGATGAAAATATTGAATAATACTGGACCCAGTACTGACCCTTGGGGGACTCCACTAGTCACAGGCCTCCAGCCAGACTCTGCTCCACTGACCACAACTCTCTGAGATCTATTCTTCAACCACTTCCCAATCCACCTTATTACACCATAACTAAACCCACACTTCTCAAGCTTTCTATTGTGTCTAAACTCTCCTCGAGGCACTGGAGCAAATGAGGAAACATGCTGGATACTTCCAACAAGGTACTGCATTGCTCATCAGAGCTATACACAGCTTTTCCTTATCTTTGGAAGGAAGAGAAAGAAGCCTGATGGTTCATTTTAGTGCAAGTGGTTAGAGGAAAAACTAATTATTCTGATTCAAACAATGGAGGTGGCTTTTCATTAAGCCTGAAGATGGGGGAGTTTTCTGCCTGCTTGTCCTATATGGCTGGAGGTGTTCTGTCTTTGACTCAATGACACAAAATAGATGGACCTCACTCTGAGCTGTCTCTGCCCAGGCTGAGTCAAATTTAACCTCTTAATTTTGCAGCCCCAGATTCCATTCACAAGACACATACTCCACACAGTTGCTAAGTAAACACCCATAAATATTAATTATTTTCACACTGTACACTAGTTTCATATTTAAGTGAAATTAAATGTGAACTAAGCATAGATGTATATGACTGATAGATTTGCCAGAAGTGTGATTAAACTGCCAGCTTTTCAGCCACCTTGTCAAATCAGACTTCTTTAACGAGAGGGCAATTAATGTCAGCATCCCCAGCCAGTTAATATTCCTGTGGTTAATTCCTCTGCATCCCCAGGACTGAGAAGCTTTGTGCAGCACAGTGAATATGCCTTCTATAATCTTTGATCCTGCTAGTAATAATCTGTGGTTTATTTGTATGGTTTTTCACTTGAGATTCTGTTCACAACCAGCAGCTGGATGTTTTTCTGTGTATCATATTATCGCTCCAGGCTGTTCAGGGGCCAGTATTTCAACACCATCAATGCTGATCCCACTCTAGGCTTTCCCTTATGAGCAGCTGAAGCTTCTCTTTGGCTGCTAGTGAAACATAATATGAGCTATTGGTTTTGATCACCATATTAGCAGAGGCAGCTGGTAGACACAGAGTTCCCATCTCAACTAACAGGGAAGTTCAAGTCAAGCAAACCAGGTTTGCTTAAATTGTGAAGAGAGAAGAATTGCTTTTGATTTTTTTTTCCTTCCTTTGAATTACTGTGGAACATAAAGGAAAAAAGCAATAATGGAAAAAGCTTTTTTTGTAAGGGAGGAGAGTTGGGGTTCATGGTGGAGGAGAGGAGAAGAGGAAGAGGAGAAAGAAAGAAAGAAAGAAAGAAAGAAAGAAAGAAAGAAAGAAAGAAAGAAAGAAAGAAAGAAAGAAAGAAAGAAAGAAAAGAAGGGGAAGAGGAGAAAGAAGGGGAAGAGGAGGCTCTGGGGAGATCTTGTGGCCTTTCAGTATCTAAAGGGGGTCTCTCAGCAAGATGGGGACAGAGTTTTTATCAGGGCCTCTGTAACAGGAAAAGGGGTGATAGTTTAAGATTAAAAGAGGGAGATCCTAACTAGAGAGAAGGAAGACATTTTCTTGATGCTGAGGGTGGTGAGGTCTGACCCAGGTTGCCCAGAGAGAGGGGCCTTCACCTTATGCTGAAGGTATTAGTGAGCTACTTTCTGCAGTACTGCCAAAAATCTTGGAGCTTGAAGGTTCATCACATTGGAAAAGCAAAAGGACACTAAATATTGAATACCAAAAAGTTAAATATTAGAATAAAAGTAATTTAATATAAATGGCTTTCAGTAAATCCTTATCTATATTTCATTACTGAAATGGGTGGCTGCTCCTAATGTTTGCATGCAATTAATTTTAATGGGTGCAGCTCATTACTTCCAATCCTTTGTCTCTTTGAGACCCTGGCCCTATCAAGAAAATAAAATAGCAGGACATCAGATGTCAGTGAGACAGAGGGTGATGCAGCATCCTGTGCATAGATCTGGAAATGACAAGTTGCTGTTGATAATTCCAGAAGTGTATCAAGAGAAATTATTTTATGTATCTGGGGACAAATGAGGAATGGCAGGAACTCCATAAGGTTAAGATATCTGAAAATATGATTATACATCAGGGACATAAAAACCTTCCAT
The DNA here is from genome assembly GCA_013401355.1 of Ceyx cyanopectus. Lineage (NCBI taxonomy): Eukaryota > Metazoa > Chordata > Aves > Coraciiformes > Alcedinidae > Ceyx > Ceyx cyanopectus. The sequence continues at coordinate 21,627 of VYZU01064698.1, read as the reverse complement.
TTTTTCACGTGTTTTTAAGGTGTCATTCAAAGTCCATTTAAATAGGTGACAGTCTTCTCACTGATTGTACCAGGTTTAGAAGAAGACTTCAGTGAACTCTGCAAACCTATCAGGGATATCATAACCAGCTTTGCTTGGGTGAGGCCAAAGGAAAGTTCCCTGATCCTCCAAACTCCTTCCTGGCCATCAGGATCTCCTGCCAAGGAAGAAGCTTCAAGAGGAAGCAGACTGTGTTGTGAATGCTTTAAAACATGGAGTTTGCTAGATGTTCCCAAATGTCCCTCCAGATTGCAGGAAGAAAAAGACGTGTAAAGTGTCTGATGACCTTTGAAATAGTAGCAAAGATTTTTAAAGCTAACCAAATTTGTCTCAGAACATTAAACTGGACAGAGAAAAAGTCTGGCATATTTGATTATGGGAGTAATTTCTGAAGTGGTAAAAGGGAAAAAAAAAATAGGTGGTGCAAAACACATCCTAACACTTACAGTGTCTTCACTGTGGGCTTCTGGGGATGAAAGTCTCCAGTTTTAATTAGCATCAAGATTTACTGTCTTCTATTTCAACCCTGAATATTAAGCAATGATGCCCTTGGGGTAGTCAACCCTTGTGGATCTCTGAGAAAAATGAACTGATTAGTAAGTTGACCTTGACAGTACTCAGGGAAGGGGATGAAAATACAGGCTCTTCAACTATGCTGCACCATAAGCTTAACTTCACATAAGCTAGTGAACCAGGAAGCTCAAAGGAAGAATGAGGAACACTTAATGAGGTTAGTTACAAAGAGTGTCATTCAGTTTTTGCTCTTAAAAATACACATTTTTCTTTTGCTGTCAAGGCAGGAATGAAAGTTTAAGGCCTAGATACCTGAAAATGTTCAGTACCTACATAAGCATTGTATTTAACCTACATTAATAATCTATTATCTGAACCTTTACAGCTTGCACTTGGAATACCTGGAAATATTTTCAGAAGAATCCCACTCTAGTTGTATGAGAACCACAAAACGTGCCTCTGAAGCACACATCTCTATCTCCTGCTTATTTTTTGCTGATTCCCAACAGGCAGCTGCTGTTTTCAGGCAACAAATGGGCACCTAGTGAAGTACACCACCAGATTTGGAGGTGGGAAATTCTACCTAGAATTTCCTAGAATACCTCCATTGCACTTGGTGACTTTACTATGGATGCTTTTCTGGCTACAAACAAAATGCATCTGTCTGCCTTTTCTGAGCACAAATGAGGAATAAAAATCTCCATTGTCTGAGATATCTTATGATCTGTTGATCTGAGATGCTCAGAATACAAAGAAAAACTTGTAAAAATGTCTACCCCTTCATAATCTTTTGTATTAAAGTTTGCTGCTTCTCCTTCCTACAGCTACTTTCATATCAAATGATTTACCATTGAATAAGTGTCTTATGCCATTGTCTACTTCCCTGTCCTCCAAGTATACAATGTGGAGAATCTCCTCTGTCTTTCCTATGTGTCCTAGTTTGGACAGGTATTACCTTAAATTTTATAAAATGTGAGACCCATCGCATTACAAAATGCCATCACTTTAGAGGTAAAAATCTTACCTAGTCAGGGCTCCCAAATGTGCATTTAGTTCTCTCTTCCTGGCCTGGCTTCCTCATTCCTGGGACTGCAAATTTCAAAGTCTTTGCTTTTCCTCTTATTGCTGCATCAGAAAGAGCAAACCTCTTGCATCAAGGATTACCTGGGTAAAGAGTAAAATAACCTAAATGGAGGCCTCTGTTGCCATAGCTAAGCTATTTTAGGTACATAAGATAGTTTTTATTTTAAGGCCAGCTCAGGATTCTGTATTCAACACTGAATACTGCAGGCTACAAATTTCCCTGCCATGTAATTAGAACTAGATACAGCATATCAAAATGTATTGAACATTCCAGGATGGTAATTTTAAGTCTTCTGCACCACTGAATGCCTGCCAAATTTAAACTTAACGTTAGTCCATTCCATTGCACAGTGTTAGCAAGCTAGAAATCTAAACAAGCTAGTTGAGAGACTGTAATTAATGTTATAGTCTGCATTTAAACTTTTCTTTGCTTTTCAGTATTATACATCTTCCTGCTTTCAAGTGTTTTTGGGGAACACTTGAGTCTTTTGTGACATGAATCCAGGGATTCCAAACCCACTGGAGTACCTCACACAGTCACTGAAGGACTACTGGTATCTAAACAAATAAAGAATACAGTGCCTGGAGCACAGGAGGCTGCTGAAGAGAGATTAGTAGAACAGTAAGGGTGACTGTGGACTAAAAAGGCGAGTTGTGGAGGAGCACACTTCCACTCATTAATTGACTTGGGTGTGCTTGCGTAAAGTTCAAGGAAGAAATTGCTCAGGAACTGCAGAAAAATGAAAAAGTATTTTATTGTAACTCTTACTACCATGTTGCCTTGTTTCAACCAGTATTTTATGATTTATTCATTCAGAAATCGATCTGTGTTTGGCTAAAAAATCTGAAGGAAGGTGATTTTCACAAAGTGCTATTTTACTTTCATTCCTTCATGGCAAAAGTGCAGATTACTACGTTACAGCAGTTGCTGCTGAGAGATTTGCTTGTGCTTGTGTTGCTGTTCAACCCAGGAGGCAGCTCNCTTGCATCAGTTTAGCACTCCATATGAAGCTGCAGTTGTCCAGACTTTGTGCATATATAGAGTAGCACTATCCNCAACACCACACAGCCACTCACTCACCCATGGGATGGGGGCAAGAACCTGAGATCATGGGTTGCAATAAAGACAGTTAAGCAGGGCAGAAAATGAAGGAAAAAATAATAACAATGNCCCTCACACAGCTCTTTTACAGGTCTCCATAAATATTTGATTTGCTCCTGTCATTATAAGAATAATTTCTCTAGATGTTCTTCAGCCTGTAAAGTTTTCACGATTCTACATGAAATCTATGATAATGATTTAATAAAACTGTNGAAAGAACACACAAAAAGTGATGCACAAGGCAATTGTTCAACTGCAGCATCACTCTGATAAGGAAAGGCTGAAAGCCCCAGGGCTGTTTAGCTGGAGAAGACTGGAGGTGATCCGATCAACACTCATCAATAGATAGAGGGGTAGAGTCACTCTTCTCAGTGGTGCCCAGCAACAGGTGAAATATGACCTGAGGTTCGGTGCTTCCTCCTTTGCACCTAGGCCAGAGTTATCATTTCATACCAGCTGCTTTCATGGTCTGGAACTGTCTTTTGGGTCAACAGTTCTATTGCTTCTAAAAGACAGTTACTTTTAGAGCACCTGCACTTCTCTGAACTTCCACCTAGGCTGGTCTTTAAAATTTCCTCCTCATCTAAGACTTTCACCCTTAGGATATCAATTTCCTTCAAGTTTTGTTTTTCTGGGAATAAGTAGGAAAAAATCCCCCACACAAACTACAAACAAACAAAGAAAAAAACACTGGTAACCTCTATCTGGATCAGAAGTGTTGTCAGGGTTGGCAAACTACTCATTTCTGATTGCTGTGTTGGAAATTTTTCAAGGCAGTGCTGGTACTCCATTTAATATCCTAAATATCTGTAGTGGGTAAAATACCAAGCCATCATTTTCAAATCATGAGGGAAAGGAGACCTAAAATGCTCTAAGACTCCTCTGCATTAAAACACCATTCAGAACAGGAGAGGGAGACAGGAAGGTTGCTTCTACACTATCTCCTGACAGGTTTACAATTAGTTAATTGGTGTTGCTAATTACAGTGCTCATTAAGCAGTCCCAGGTGGCAGGTTTACCCTTCCTCTCCATATCACTGCAACATGCTGAATAAGATTTCATGCCCAAGTGGAGGTAATGGTTCTTTGGGTCCCTCTCTCACACAGATGATGGTGGCATAAGCACTTTTCAGCCTCCCATGTCATGTACTTCAGCTCCAGCTAGGATGATTTCCTGGCCTTGTTTCAAAAGGAAGAACCGTGTTCTTCTGCTACAGAAATGTTATTTTGCTTATTAATTTCTACACACTTTGCCCAGCAGAATAAAGGTGTTCAATTTCACAAGGATGAAACCATTAATGATGCACAGGGCTTAGAAAGAATCTGTGATTTACATTGCCCGAGTACTGTACAAACAGTAATTTATAGTCATTTATATCACCATCATCTCAGCAATAAAACTCAGGAAGGACACCTTAGGCTTCTTGTAATCAGTCCTTCCCACACTGCTTTTGGGGCTGGTTCAAAGCAAATCACCCAACTTACAGACTGCGGCAGGGATACCTCACTAACTGCTGCTCCTCAGGACACCCACTAACATTTCTAGTGTTCTGCTCCCCTGCTTTTTGTTTCATTTTCCCCCCAAAAATACAGCAGGCTTTTTCTCCAAGATTCTGTTCTGTGCTTTTTGGCCTAATTGAATCAATATCTTTGATCATATTTCAGGTGAAAAACCCTTGCTTTTTTTATACTTTTAACTTTTTTTTTTTTTCTCTCTCTTCTGCTTTAACTTCAAGGTTCAAAGCACTGGCTGTAACAGGGGTTTTATTTCCAAGTTATTCTGGAGTGAAAGGAATAAGGTGTCCTTGCATCAGTTTAGCACTCCATATGAAGCTGCAGTTGTCCAGACTTTGTGCATATATAGAGTAGCACTATCCCCTCACACAGCTCTTTTACAGGTCTCCATAAATATTTGATTTGCTCCTGTCATTATAAGAATAATTTCTCTAGATGTTCTTCAGCCTGTAAAGTTTTCACGATTCTACATGAAATCTATGATAATGATTTAATAAAACTGTGGCAGTGCACTACGCAGTCCAGCTGCTAGAACACAGACACTAATTTTTATTTCCTTTCTATTTCAGCAGAAAGGGTCATATATATCTGTGAATCTGTGAATATGTGTTTTCCAAGCACTCTGCACTCCTCTCTCAGGTTACTTATCTCAACAAAAGACTCATGTCAGAGAACACTCTGCAGTCAAATTTCCTTTTAAACACACTACAGCAAGACCTTTTAACAAAGCCTCTTAGATGACACCTAAAAACATCATGGGCAAAGCTATTCCATTTTGAAAGCATTATAGAAGTGTATCATATAAAAGCTTATACAGATAATTTTGGAAGGGCAACCAAAGTGCAACCACACCTCAAATTAGAAGACTAATCAAACCTCTGAAGTTGTTTTTCTCTTTAATACCTGTCTATGTATAGCTAGTATCCGGGGCTAAACTGCAGCAGTTGCTCAATCACTCAATGACCCCATCCCCAGCTCTAAGGGGGAATCAAGAAAAGGAGAGAAAATCCAAGGAAATAAAAATAGATTCAGTGAAACACCAAAACTAATATTAAGACCAATATAAAGAATACAAAGTTATACTCAGCCCAGGGAATATGCAGCTATCCCAAAATCCCAAAAAGGAAAAGCAGATTCAGAAAGAGCCTAACCCAACTTCTCCCTTTATATTGACTGTGACATTTGTGGAATGGGACCCACCTGGGGCAGCCACTCTGGTTTGTGCTTCTCCCAGCTTCATCTGCTGGCTGACTGCAAACTTAATGGCTAGCCCAGGAATCTGCCCCAGTGAAACCAGGGCAGTTACTTCCAGCACACTCCCCACAGTGGTTTTGCTCTTTTTCAGGTTTCTCTGGAAACTGGTGAAAAGCCCTTAAGAAAAATCTCATCAGCAAACTACGATCTCTACTGCCAACTGATAGATTTGAATATATTCTTCATAAGGCATTGACTGGAACAGTTCTTTGAGTGTTTCTGTGCACTCCTTGGACAGATACAGAGCACTATATGCAGATGCAACTGGAACCAGTTCCTAAATAGTATTTAAGTGTGTGGTGTTGGTGTGTGCTTCAGCTGTAAAGCACTGGACACCTTGAGTTCAGCTGGTGAATGGTCAAGGCTCTGCTCCCTCCTGGGCTATGAACCATGTGAGACACCAACTGTTCACAGCACATGGACCTCTAGAGAAGGAGACTCCCAGGGTCTGACCAGGACCTCTTGTCTTGATGAAAGGAATCTTTTCTCCCAGATTTTCCAAGTCCTTTCCTCCAAGCAACTATTTTTTTTAACTGATTGGATTTTCCTTGGTGTTTTACCTGAGCTTTCATTTCTTTTTTAGCATATTTCTAATGATCTTATTATTTAATGATCATTTTTAATGCCATACTGAGATGTGGCTGAGACAGAGACTCCAGCTAGCTGTGAGTCACATCTGCAGATCACGTAGGTACAATCTCTATGGTAACTGACCCATGTTGGATAGAATGAAAAAATGCTCAAAACTGAAGGTTAATCACTGTTTCATTTATATCTATTTTGTGCAACTCCAGTGTTGCAAATTGAGCATCCAGTTAGAATTAAATTATTAAAAGACCGAGCATTTTTTTTCTGGTACTTGGATAACTGAAGAACTACTTGTAATAGTTTAGGAATGGTGTCTCCTTTTTTTTTTTGTACACTCTCATGTATGAAACTGTCCTGGACACTCTCATCTTTTCTAAGAGGGAAGGAAGGTACTTGCCATTGCAGAGCAAAAGCATTTTCTTCTTCTATAATAGAAACAACCTACCTGTCATTCTTCCTCTGTCCAGGACTGGAGTAGCTTTTTGTGGTCCTTGTTCTAGCCAGCCATCTAGAAAAAAGCACAAGGAAAGTGCAATTAACTGAACAAATCAATAGGCAAAATTTCTCTCAGTTCACCCATGACAAGTTAACATTCTGTACAAGGCATTGGAAATTCTTTTGCTGCTCAGCCTGTTCCTTGCATCCTGGATATGTGATCATTTTCACCAAACTCAATCTTCAAATGAAATAGCCTTTAAAAATGTGCTGTCAGTGTCTGGTTTCTCTTTTCAGGGGATTTCCCAGATTCATTTAAGAAAGAAAGCCATTAGTTCAATTGAAAAAATGAAACACATGTTGATTTTTTGCTCTCCTTAAAATATTTGCTGTCTCCATCAAAATCATTAAAAAGTAGACTGGATGTTACCTCTGTAGCTGGAAAAAAAATACTATTTTTTTTTTTTTTACTTTCTGCTTACATTTCATGGTCAAATGTTATGGCCTCTCTGCTAGAGACAGATTTATCTACAGTTAAATATTTTTTTCTAATTTACTTCAATAATGAAACAACTGGTAATTATGGATTACAATAAATTTAAAGATAGGACTGCCTGATTTGGATGATTTTTTAAACTTCTCAAGCATACGCATTTGAGTTGTATTGCTGATTAAACAGGTTCTCAATTCTTTTTCCCAGTATGTCTGTCTTGTTTGTTAGGACATTTGAAAGTGGTATTCTTTACTTTTCATGCACCCAGTACAACCTGCTTAGAAAAGCTTGTATTTTTTTTGCCTTTATACCCACCAAAGTGACTCTTGGCACAAACATCTGATATCCTTCTAAACAAGCGTGGACATCTCTAGTAACTTTAAAAATTATTATTCTTGTGAAGAAACACCTTCATATGATCTTTTGCACTTAAAATTCTTCCAGCAGTTCTTAAAGAACTTTAAAGATCTCTGACCTCTCTCTCATGGTTCTCGGCACAGTGAATTAATCTACGTTCAAACAAAATTTGAGATGTAATTACTTTATAACCTTTAAAAGAATAATTATGTTCCCAACACAACCACCCATGTTTTGGGGACCCTATTGCAAAGACCATTGCAGACTTACTGCTTCATGTTCCCTAACAGAACAGAAAAATTCAGACTGTTGAGTGCCTTGGGTAGAAGCTGAAGACCTGTGGGTTCATAGGGTAACATTTGGTATTTCTGGTTCTGCTGTGTGAAGGTTGGCAGTGGCAGCTTTGTGTAGTTCAGCCAGTTTGTAATTTATTAATGGTGGCTGTTAGCATGGCCATTTAAAAATACTGGTCTGTTCATCACTGTGAAGCATTTACAGGGAGATTTTCATGTGAAAGTCATTCCTGATCCATTCATCACTATTTAGAGTCTCCTTGACTTTTAGGTCAAAACTAAAATTAATGTTTCTCTGGGGAGTCATGTGTAGAAGGGAGACATCCACTGACACCCCACTCCTGAAGAGCTGGTCACCAGTGTAAATAGGGCCATCAACCCAGCAGTTCATCACTATGAACTTTGCTTGCCCAGATAAAGGTAGAGCAGTGTAGTTCTAATCCATGGCTGTGACTCCTAAAAGCTTGGGTGATAGAAAGAAACAGTAGTAGTTGGCTTAATAATAATGATGTTAAAGCTACTAGTAGTGATAATAATGATAATGATCATGATACTAATAATGATATTAATGCTTGTTTATTTGCATGTATTGCCTTCTGCTTAGCAGCAGCAAATCAAAGGAAGAAGTCAAGGAAAGAAGTCAAGAAGTTCATTATCTGTGGTTAATTAGCCTTCAGCCTGCCTAGGAAGCAAGCAGAAAATGAGATGCTGCTTTTGTTCTTTTTTTTTTTTTTCAGTTGCAGATAGCCAAAAGATTCTCTTCACTGATTGGCTTTGTGGTTTTTTTCAGCTGTTCTTTTTGAAGAAGAGTTGACTTAATGGATATCATTCAGCTGGTGAGATGCTTAGGTTATTCATAACAAGCATTCCTTAGACTAATCATGAGAGAAAACTCACAATTTCCATTGCCTGACTGGTTGGCTGAGTTATTTGATATGGTTTCTATTTTCTGTGAGTTGTCCAGAACAATAGATTTTATGTATCTGCAGCTTCTCACAAATTTTCATTCATGAAAAAATCCCTATATTTGGAAAAATATACAAAAAAGCTCCTAACAAAGCAAACAAAATTCAGCTGTTCAAATCTTCACAGAAGTGAAGCTGAAAACATTATCAGAGCAACTCCTATGTCCTCACAGCTCATTTAGGTGACCATTTGCATTTAGTGAGAGGACTGTGACAGAAAGGGGGACAACAAAGACATGGAAAGATGACTTGGAAGGGGTCCACAGGAGATGCTTGTACCAGGAGAGAATGAGCTACCTCCAAGAGGTCCAGAGAACTGAATATTAGCTTTGATGGTATAGGAAAATGTTACCTACACTGTGCTACTCTCTGCAACACAGCCATGAGCTGGTCCCTAGTAAGGACTGCACTTAAAGCCTACCTGCCTGCAGGAGGGGACATGGGTGTGCTCCAGCTCATCACAGGTCCTTGGTTCCTTGCAGGGAAACTCCCACACAAAGGCTAGGAAGGCTCTTCACAGAATCACAGAATCACAGAATCACAGAATCACAGAAATTAGGGGCTGGAAGGGACCTAGAAGATCATCTAGTCCAACCCCCCTGTCCGAGCAGGATCACCTAGACCAAGTCACTCAGGAACAGATCCAGGCGGGTCTTAAGTGTCTCCAGAGATGGAGACTCCACAACCCCCCTGGGCAGCCTGTTCCAGAGCTCTGGCACCCTCACTGAGAAAAAGTTCTTTCTCGTGTTGAGCCTAAACCTCTTGTGCTCCAACTTGCACCCATTGCCTCTCGTCCTGTCATTGGACGACACTGAGAAAAGCCTGGCTCCATCCTCTCTACACTCACCCTTAACATATTTATAAACATTAATGAGGTCTCCCCTCAGTCTCCTCTTCTCCAGGCTAAAGAGCCCCAACTCTCCACTGACACAAAGACCATACAGCAACCTATTCTAAAATGCCAGTGCAACTATTAGATGAAGATACAATGGAGAAAAGCAGCAGCAGCAGCAGCTGGAATCTAGGGACACAACAGACTATTTGCCCAAATGCTCAGGAGTGACCTACTATAAAATGCTACCAGCAAGGCACTCAAAGAGTCAGCCAAGGTGCCAGGATCACGCTGGATGTAGTAGCCAAATACAGGTTCAGTGGTGAAATTGATGACATTTCAGTGATGAAATTGTAAAAACATTCCAGTTGTGTCGTGTGTGGGAGACAACGTGACAAAAGGCAGATGAGTTTTGGCTTTGGTAGTTGACTATCCAACGTAGCCAAAGAAAGCAGTAGCATTCCTTCAGGGAGCAGGGACATCTGCATCTAGAGCAGGTTGCTCAGAAACCTGGCCAACCTCACCTGCAATGGTGGCAGGGATGGGCTTTCAAACACTTCTCTGGGCAACCTGGACCAGGGTCTCCCCACCCTCATCGTCAAAAATTTCTTCCTACTCTGTAGTCTGAATCTCCCCTCTTTTAATCTAAAACCATTGCCCCTTGTCCTGTTGCTCCCTAGAAAACATTCATGAGATTTAAATGCCTAAGGAGTTAGGAGCTGTCCTCTCTCACCATTTGGAAGCAGCTCCTTATTATGATCCTGCTCTTCCTGTCACCTTGACAGATTCATAAACTCGCCACTGATTCTCTTAGGCAGTGCCTTGTTCCCATGATGAGACTGACAGAGAATCTGTTAATAGGACAAATTCAAAGCTAAACAAACAGATCAATGAGAAAGAGTTTTAGTGCTTTCACAGCAAAGGGCAGCTTGGCCCCTTCAGAGAGATGTGTCAAACTGGCATCTATTAACTTGCTGGGTTGGTGCATATTTGGTCACATCAACAGTTAGAGAAATCCCCTGGGTTTTGTTTCTTTTTTTTTTTCTGAATTCTAATTGATACAAATGCTTGCATTTGGAGCACAGGTTGATACGCAGACAGATGCATTTGTACAATTACAACAGCTAAACAATTTAGCTTGTTTTTAAAGATGAGGGATATTTTTAAATCTATCAGCCCAATCCAGACAGTGTATTGCTAAATCTAGTACTTTGATATAAATACTATATCTACTTCCAGAGATATGCAGCCACTGGGGTGAGGCAATAAAAGGAGAGTCTCAGTCCTCCTCCTCTGCCTCCACATTTCCAATTCCACCAGGAAAATTCCATTTATAGAGCTAAAAACCAGTTCTAGTAAAGTGAATTATGCTTGTTTCCCATTAAATTTGGAGCAATCTTCAGATGGAATCTGTAGCTTTACTCCCTTGGCCTGAGATGGCATACTTTTTAAAAAAAATTGTGCATGTGTTAAAAAGGTGGCTCCTTCGTGGTAAGTTCTGGACAACATGTGAGGTTTGAGAGGAACAGAGCACTCCTGCCTGGCTCTCATTTCAGGCTGTCCATGGTAAGAATGGATTGAACTGTGTGAGTGTGATGCCTGAGATGGCAGCATCAATAAACTGCATTTATGCAAGGTTTAGAATGTCAAATCTGCATATACCCAGAACTTTTCATTGTACTCAAATCAATATAAAATGTATATTAAAAAGTGAAGCAATTCACTAGTTTTAAATCACTCTGCATGGTCAAAGCCTTAAATACCAGTTGTGTAGTTTAACCCAGGCATCACCTAAGCCCCACACGGCTCCTTGCTCACTCCACCCGACACCCAGTGGGATGAGGAGGAGAATTGGGAAAGAGAAGCACAATTAATGGGTTGGGATAAGAACAGTTTCATAATTAAACTCAACTAGAATAAGAACAATTGTAATGAAAGTTAATATAACAAAAAGAGAGGAGTTGGAAGGGACCTAGAAGATCATCTAGTCCAACCCCCCTGCCAGAGCAGGATCACCTAGACCAAGTCACCCATAAACAGATCTGGGAGGGTATTGAGTGTCTCCAGAGCAGGAGACTCCACAACCTCCCTGGGCAGCCCCTTCCAGGCTCTGGCACCCTCACTGGGAAAAAGTTCTTCCTTGTGTTGACCTTAAACCTCTTGTGCTCCAACTTGCACCCATTGCCTCTTGTCCCAAACACATTGAATTCATGGTCTGAGGCCAATTGATGTTTAACAAAACCAAGTGCTGGGTCATGCACTTGGGTCACAACAGTCCCAGGCAATGCTACAGGCTGGAGGAGGAGTGGCTGGGATTCTGCCCAGCAGGAAAGGACTGGGGGGTGCTGGTCAACACTTGGCTGAACATGAGTCAGCAGTGTGCCCAGGTGGCCAAGAAGGCCAATGGTACCCTGGCCAGTATCAGAAACAGTGTGAGCAGCAGAAGGGAAATTATCATGCCCCTGAGGTTTTTGTTTTGTTTTGTTTTGTTTTTGTGGTTGTGTTTTGTTTGTTGTTGGTATTCTTTGTTTTTTATTTGGTTTTGATTGCTTGTGGTTTTTTGTTGTTGTTGATGATGCTGATGATGGTTGCATGTGGTGATCTTAGATCTTTTCCAACCATGATAATTCTGTGATTCTGGAAAGGAATTCTGGTTTGCTGCTTGACACAAGAGTTTTTCTACTGGAAGAAACCCAATTGCAGAAGACATTTGTTCGTATAATCCTTGGATTCATGTAATGATGGCAGTAAGTAGCTCACAAAATAAAGGGACTGTCACACACGTGTATGTTGTGGAGTTAGGGGAGCTTTTGGGCTCCCCTTGCAGCTGAATAGGTTGTTTCATCTTAGTGCAGCCCATGATCATAACACAAGGACTTTCCCTCTCACTTTTTCTCTCACACATTCTGTCTCATTTATAAGGAAATGTTCTGACTTGTCTGAAAATCAGATGAACATGCCATAGAACATGAATCTGTATTTCCCTGTCTGAATGTTCATGACTTGAATGCTTCTAAAATTGTTCCAAGAGGAGTGCAGCCAGAGTGCTGAGGAAAATAGTCTGAGCAATGCTTCTACCAGCCCTTCAAGCAGAGAAGTACATGAATAATTCTGCACAGGAGAGGCTGTGACTCTTCTCTGGTAGCTTCACAATAGGTAACAAGTGACTACTCTCAGAAGAGGATGTGTCCTCAGGATAATTAGTCTTCCTGTAACACTAGTGAATTAGCACTTCTGTTTTATTGTAGCCTGAAGCTAAAATGGTTATTAGGTTACAGAACAAGCAAATTATTGCTAAATGCCTTAGGCAGGTAACTCAATAGCTTCTCACTATCACTTTATTAACTACATTTTACATCATTGGAAAAGCTTAAGCTGGAAGGATTGGTAGAAAGACAGATGTTACCTTAAAAAGAAAAAAAATCAGTAGCAGTAAGAAAGCTAAGCAGTGTTAAGGAGTTGTCTACAGTTCAGGTTGTTTTTTTCATTGTGAGATGTTAAAAACTGTATTTTTTCACCATGTAGCTTGAATATAATTCAAAAAATGGTTAAAAAAACCCCACATTGTGATACTGAAGAACAGTCCTTTCCATCATGCTAAGCTTATTCTATATAGCAGTTCTTAGAAGTAAAATTGCAGAAGAGACCTTTCAGATCATTAAGTCCAACTGTTAACTGTCAGGTCACCATTAACCCATGTCCCTCAGCACCATGTCTTTGAATGGCTGTTACCATTAACCCATGTCCCTCAGTCTCCATGGCTTTGAAACCCCTCCAGGGATGGGGACTCCCCCACTGCCCTGGGCAGCCTGGGCCAGCCCTTGAAAACCATTCAGAGAAGAAATTTGGTACAACTGGAGGCCATTTCCTAACCCTGCTGGGAAATTCTCAGCATTGTTGGGAAGAATCTCAAGACCAAAATTGCTAACAGCTGTATTGCACATTTAGACATGCAGCAATTGATTACCATTAAAAAAAAAAAAAAAAAAGTTATTTGGTGACAATTTAGAGCTTTAAATAAACACAGAACTCTACCTGAAGTACCAAGAATCAAAATAAATACACAGATTTACACTTTGGGGTGATTTTCATTTCTTATGTGGTTTTATTAAGAGACCTCAGATTACAATCAAAGGGCCTGAAGAGAGCTTTGCACTTGCAGCTGCCACTGAAATCAATAAGCTCTCAGAAAAGAATGAGCAGTATAAATCTGAACCAGTAACAAGCTGGTAGGGGAACAATCATGGAGAGCTGTATATCAATGCAAGAGACAAACTCTCCACGTTGTAGATAGCTCAGACCTTACATATTTGACAAACAAATAAGCCACAGTATATTTAAATGATGCTCTTGTTCCTTGGAAGCACTGCAGATCCCAAGGGACCAAGTCTTAAGCTGGGCTTCATCTGTATAGCAGCATTTTCCTTAGTGTGTTTAAAAAACATTATTGTTAGTTTCTCTAAGTACCCACACCAAATGCTATGTTCCAAAGATGATAAAAAGGTAGTTCCAACCAACTCAAAATTCTTCTAATTGTTCACTGTGTAATTTTCTGGAACATGTGTTATATGGTGATCTTAAGGGTCTTTTCCAACTGAGATTATTCTACAGTACAATGATATTCTCTGAGGTGAAATTCATGGTATACTCTAAGGAGGCTAAATTCCTGCTTATTCCTTCCACTTAATTAAAAAAAAAAATTATTATTTTTTTTCATTATGCAGAAACTTCTCCTTGTAAGACAGGAAGAAATTAATTCTTTTTGATATCTGGTTGAAATCTCTGTGGTGACAGGTACTCTGCTAACCCTCCCATCTGGCAGAGGTGATGACAGCATTGCATTTACTTCCCCTTGATGAATAAAATATTAGTAGTATGAATGTGATTTGGTCAGTCAGACTCTGAAGGAGGGGGGAGGTTGGGGGAAGGTTGGTTTTGGGTCTTCTTTAGTATAGTATTCCCCAGTATTCCTGCTGGAAAGGGAAAGGCACTGGCCACGCTCTCAGGTTAGTCTGGGATTGAACAAAAGGTATTCAGAAAAAAATAACTGGATGCAACTCGGGTGACATTAGGCAGTGCAATTCCTTGTATTAAATGAGTTTCCATACCGTGCCCAATAAAGTTTTAGCAGACCAAAGCGTGGCATATTTGTGGACACAGCAGGTTGCTTATTGGTATAGCACAACCATGTGTGTGTTATCTAATAGGAACGAGGGTGTAGCAGCACCACATAGATATATTCCAGCTGATCTGTCCAGGGCTGCAAAACAGTATTGCTGTGGACAGTAGCTAAAAGTGGCAACAAATAAATCAGGAATAGATTTGGATGCAGTAAATGATAGTGAATTAGACAGAATCCACATGCAATCATTTATTCCTTTCTTGAAGCACCCTTCAAGATGTGCAGATAAAAAGTCAGTGGCCAGTTAACACTTTAGCGATGGATATGGCTCAAAACAAAAAAACTGCTTTTTTTTTCTGGGTGGCCAGAAAATCAAACTCTGATCCATTTCAAAAGGGGTTTCACACTGGGATCAATCTGGAGATATTTCTCTTACCACTTTCCTTAAACAGGAATGTTGCAGCCAGTGCAATCTGTTCAGAAAGGGAAGTTGGACATGATTAGCTGTAGGTTTCCATGGCAGTAACAGCTGAAGCTAGGTGACTGGAGCTGACATTATGATTCAAAGAGAAACCCTTTGCTCACCTCAGGAAAACAATTTGGGGAACCCTGTGCTAACCATACGTAGCTCAAGCTTTTCTTTACAGGTGATGATACTTTTTATGCACAGGTTACACCTTTCTGGATAACATTTTCAGAATTTTCTTAGAATCCTGGGGAAGTTCTCATATTAATGCAGCCAGCTGAGCCTTTATGAACAGCACCAAAAATTTACAGCATATGATCCCTATTTACCCAGTGGTAATATAAGGTTTGCTAGGGCAGAAATTCCTCTTTCCATTTACAGTCAGAGCTTTCTGAGGAACAAATATAGCTACAAATTAATAATTTGTTTATTGATCAGGATTATGGTGGAACTGAGTATTTTATGTGGTGTTTATTGGAGATAGAAGACAGGAGAAAGAGAGGAAAGAAACCTATCAAAACTAGGTGATGCTTAACCAGATGCA
>VYZU01064690.1:16532-32260 GCA_013401355.1 Ceyx cyanopectus | reverse complement strand
ATTGTAGTTTTCAACCTTTCTGAATCTGCATTGCAAGTTAAATTCTAATATGCCATCAACTGTCTGCCCCCACACTGCCAAGAAGATAAACATTCACTTCATGTCATTCCTTTGGGAGCCACCGTGGTTGTGCCATGTTTCAGAGCTATCACAACAGCCGAGGCTGGAGGGAATGCTGCTCGGCTTTGCACAGTGGGAAATTTTGAGGGGGGTGATCATGCTCTCCTTGCTGTGGCATGATGCTCTCCACCTTCCTGTAGGGAGGCTAGGAGCAGGAGTGAAGCCATTATCATTCAGATACAGATTGCACTTCAGCCAAGGTGGAACAGTAGAGTTCATAAATGCAGTCCTCATGTAATCCTTGCACAATGTTTTACTCATCATTTTAGGTATGCTTAGGTATTCAGTGATTTATTAGTATGAACAAGTTATTGGTAATAGGTTGCGAAATGTCACAAGATGGGGGAGTGTAGAGGGCTTTTATCCATTGTAAAGGCTCTTTTGTGCAAGCATAGCTCTGTACAATGATGTTGTTATGGTTGAGAATCTGGAACCCACTTTACATTATCCTTAGAAGTTAATTAAAGTTTTAGATTTGGTGAAAATGCTTTCTAAATACAGATCCATGCCACAGACTGGCCTCTTATGTTAAAGCTGCAGCCTTAAGTGAAGTTGCTACAACATCTATTACAAAACCTTAACTCGAAGTTATAATGTTAAATTTTTAGCACCAGAGAGATACCTGGAGATTCAATAGGATATTTTTTTTTTTCTGGGCCAAATAGTAGCCATGACGGAAACATTCACTTATTTAAAAAACTTAAATACAATA
Source organism: Ceyx cyanopectus (assembly GCA_013401355.1). Taxonomy (NCBI): domain Eukaryota; kingdom Metazoa; phylum Chordata; class Aves; order Coraciiformes; family Alcedinidae; genus Ceyx; species Ceyx cyanopectus. The sequence continues at coordinate 31,428 of VYZU01064690.1, read as the reverse complement.
TATTTTCTTATAAAAGCAAGACAATTGAGGAATTCAACTCACCTTGAGGTTTTGTTCTAACAGAGGAGGAATTTGAGTTTCATCATTAATATTGGACTTGATGACCCTGGAGGTCCTTTCCAACCATAATGGTTCTGTGAAGGACTGTTTTCTTTCTAGAATCAGATCTGTTATTGACCTGCCTGGAGGTGACACGAGATGAAATTACCATAATGCTGGGTAGAGGGCATGATCCATAGGAACAGGGGGAGGGAATCCCAAATCCACATTCTGATGTTGCAGCACTTTGTAGGTGTGTTAGTATCTGTGGTTCTGCTGCGGTGTTAAAGCAGCCAGAGTTGCACATATTGGAACACATGGTTGGGGATTACCTGTATCTGGAGATTCACAAAGTTTTATTTAGGACTGTTACCAGACTGAGGAAGGTGGGGAAGAAAAGACATACCCATGTTTGAGTCCTTTTTCATGACACAACCTCCTTCCCATCTGTTCTCCGCTCTCTTGATTGATGGTGTCTGTTATTTATTACAAAATATTTACACAGTGACATGGAAAGATAATACACCCTTATTTTCACTTTGTGCTCACATATTGCCATTGACTCACTGGACTGATAGCTGTACTTACTTTGCAATGGACTATATCTGGGCAGCTGGCTTAGTGAAGCAGAGATCCTGAACTATAGCAGAGGCTCAGGGAGCTGATGGATCTGTGGAAGGCAGGTTGTGGTTTCCCATGGTGATTCTTACCAAAGTGAAATGGGTTCTAAACAGATTTCCATTGTAAATGGTTTCAGCATAACATGGGGATTGGGTTTAGGTACACATTTGAAATTCATTGCCTGCTGGTTTTCTTGATCACTGTGTGATGTGGGAGGAGATGATGAGGTATTATAGATATTTGAGTTCTGAGATGGTGGGTAACCAAGCAGTGCAAAGAAGCGAGATCACACATGTAATATTAACTGATGAAGTGTCAGAAAGGGAAAGGGAGTTTCTTTATAACAAAAGGGCCTATTATTGACAGGAAGTTTAGTGCTTACTTAGTTGAATTTTTAAATTATCTTCTGCATCACAAAAATCATAGAATGGTTTGGGCTGGAAGGGACCTCTAAAGGTCATCTAGTCCAACACCTCTGTAGTGAGCAGGGACATCCTCAACTAGATCAGGATACTCAGAGCTTCACCTTGAATATATCCAGGGATGGGGCCTCAACTACCTGGGCAACCTGTTCCAGTGTTCCACCACCCTCATGGTAAATAACTTGTTTCTAACATCCAATCTAAATCGACTCTTCTCTAGTTTAAAACCATTACCCCTCATCCTGTCACTACTACAGGCTCTTGTAAACAGTTTCTTTCCCACCTTCATGTATGCTTCCTTCAGGTACTGGAAAGTTGCTACTAGGTCTCCTCAGAGTCTTCTCTTCTGCAGGCTGAACAATCCCAGCTCTTCATAAGAGAGGTGCTCCAGCCCCCTGATCATCTTTGTGGCCCTCTGCTGGTCCCACTCCATCAGGTCCACATCTACTGAGGGCTCCAGAGCTGGACACAGTATTTCAGGTGAGGTCTCACCAGAGCATAGTGGACAATCACCTCTCTTGATCTGCTGGACAGACTTGATGCAGCCCAGGATGCAATTGGCCTTCTGGGATGCAAGCACACGCTGGCTGCTCATGTCCAGCTTCTCATCCACCAGCATCCCCAAGTCCTTTACTGCAGGGTTGCTTTCTTACCACCTCATCCCCCAGCCTGTATTGATAGTGAGGATTGTTCTGGCCCAGGTGCAGGACCCTGGACTTGTTCTTGTTGAACCTCATGAGGTTCACCTGGGCCAACCTCTCCAGCTTGTCCATGTCCCTCTGGATGACATTCCATCACTCTGGTATATTGACAGCTTGGTATCATCTGCAAACTTGCTGATGGTGCCATTGATCTCACTGTGTCATTTGTAAAAATACTGAACAGTACAGGTCCCAGTACAGACACCACTTGTCTCTGCTCTCCATCTGGACCTTGAGCCATTGAGCACTACCTTCTGGATGTGACCATCCAGCCAATTCCTTATCCACTGAACAGTCCACCTATCAAATCCGTATTTCTCCAACTTGGTAGTAGGATGTTGTGGGGGACCGTGTCAAAAGCCTTGCAAAAGTCCAGATAGATCACATCCATAGGTCATCCCTTGTTCACTGACAGTCATTTTATCATAGAAAGCCACTAGGTTTGTCAAGCAGGATTTCCCCTTAGTGAAGCCATGCTGGGTGTCCTTGGTCACCTCCTTGTCTTCCATGTGCCTTACCAGACCTTCTAGGAGAACCTGCTCTATGATCTTCCCATCCACAGAGGCTGACAAGTCTGTAGTACCTGTGGTCCTCCTTTCTAAAACTAGGCATAATGTGTCCTTCCAGTTACCAGGGACTTCACCTGCCTGACAGGGCTTTTCAAGTATTATGGAGAGTGGCTTGGTGACTACATCAGACAGTTCTCTCAGGATTCTGGGATGCATTTCATCAGGTCCTATAGACTTATGTATGCTCATGTTCCTCAGGTGGTCAGGCACCTGATTTTCACTTGCATTGGGAGAGACTTTGCCTGGTCCTCACCTTGTGATTTTCTAACTTGGGAGGTGTTGAGAAAGAGGCTGCCAGTGAAGACTGAGGGGAAAAAAAATATTGAGATTCTGAGCTGTCTTCTCATCTGCTGTTACTAGCTCAATGTTCTTGCTCTTTGGAGGGCTTATGTTTTCTTTAACCTTTCCTTTTTTTCATTGACTTACCTGTAGAATCTTTATTATTCTTAGCATCCCTTGCCAAGTTCAGCTCCAACCATGCCCTGGCGTTCCTGACCTCATCCCTACACATATTGGGCAGTATCTGTATACTCTTCTCAGGATAGCTGTCCCTGTATCCACTGCCTCTGCAGCTCTTTCTTGCCTCCTAGTTTGACCAGCAGGTCATGGCTCAGCCATGCTCATCTCTTCTCTCCCTTGCTAGATTTTTTTACACCTGGGGATGGAGATCTCTTGCATTCTATGCAAGGTGTCTTTAAAGATCCTCCAGCTTTGTTGTGCTCCCTTGTCCCTGAGGACCGTTTCCCAGGGTGTCCGACTGACTAACTTCTTGAAGAGCTGGAAGTTTGCATTTCTGAAAACTAGGGTCCTGATTATGCTTTTTGATTCATGACCCTTAGTACTGCAAATTCCAGTAGTTCATGGTCACTGCAGCTTAGGCTGCCTCCAATCTTGAGATGCCTTCTGATGAGCTCTCCTGCATTGGTGATCAACAGATCTAGTATTGCATCCCCTCGGGTAGGGGTGTCTTTTTTTTCTTGCCTCAGGAAGTTATCAAGGCACTCCAGGAGCCTGCTGGATTGCCTATTGCTTGCTGTATTACTTTCCCAGCAAATGTCAGGGTGGTTGAAGTCCCACAGCAGGGTGAGAGGCAATCTTGAGGTTAATTTTGCCTTGGCCTCGCATTACATCATGAAGCTTGTGCACTTGGTCACTCAGAAAGGGGGCAGCACCAAGTGACTGCTTTCTGGAAAAAGTGCAGTACTAGGTATATATATATAGGTACATATGTATCCCATCAGGTTGCTTCTATGCATAAATATACATTTACTAGTCATTCTATAGGAGGCTATCAGTGAAAGGACGAAAGAGGTAGGGATGTATGTGGCTGTGCACACCACATAATGTATAAGAGTAATGCAAATATTGCATAGAATTTTCTGCATCCTATTGTGCTTTCTCATGGGATTCCTATTCCCATGTTGTCTCTCAGACTGGAGTCTTAGCTGGGATTAGGGAAGAAAGTTTGAGATCACCAGATAAGGAGTCCCCTTATCCCAAAAAGTGAAATAAACATGCTCATTCCCTGCTAGCAGCAGAGGAGTAATAATATTTGTTTTCCACTCATCTGTCACATTTAACGGTGACTAGGAATCCGTCTGCAGCCTGAAAATAGGAAAGATTCAATTTGCTTACAAATAGACTGGTCTCCAGAGGAATGAGCACAGAAGGCAGCTATTGCATCAAGCACAAGATTCTGTTCACTGCAGGAATAGTATAGAACAGTCTGCATATCCCACAACCCTGCAGCCAGCCACTGTGCTTGCGTTTTAGCCTCTGCCATATGACTTGAGAATGTCTCTCTGCATCTTGCTTTTTTCAGCTTTTGGGAATGATTGGTTGTGCCTTTCTGAAAGCTACCAACATGTGATTAGAAAAAACATTATTAGTAAGAGGCAAAAAGGATTGATGGCCTCCTGGTCCTATTCTCTGCTCCCTGAAGCAGCTTCTGGTATCCGTCTTTTGTTGGGCATGCTTTTCTACCTTCACCTTCCCTCTCTTTATGGAGTTTTCCCCAGCAAGAAGAGAAATGAAAGAACTGGAAATGCCTTGATTCGAAGTTGAGGCTGATTTTTATGAATCATTTAAAATCAAGTTGCTGCTGCAATATAGTTCCTCCCCACTTCACTTTTCTCCATCTGCCAACGTGCAGGCATTTATTTATCAAAGCCATTGCTTCAGAGTTCACTAGTTCTGCCAGGCTGTTCATTTCCATATGTCTCTACTTCTGTACATCTAGATGCAAAAGCTAGTTAGGTGCTCCGCCTGCTTGCCAACCTGCATATGGCTCTGGAGATTGTTTCTGAAGGTTGATGATAGGGCAGTTATTAACTATTATCTGCTGCTAATTGAAAGCACCTTAGATGCTTTTTCTTTTTTGCTTATACAGATCAGTGAATTCATTCTGACTGTTATATTATTGTAAGGTAATTGTGTTCTCTTTCCAGAAGCTTTAGCTTCTTATTTTATGGATGAAAGTTATAAAAATAGAGTAGCCCCCAAGCGTTCTGCATAAAACATGGTTGTTAGACAGAAGCTGTCTCTAACAGGGTTCTTCCCTTCTGCTTTGCAGATACACAAGACATCTTCTTGTGTCTCACTTCTGTGTGTAGTGTCTTGCTTAGGGACTCGGTGCTTAACCTTTTAGCTCTAAGTACAGCTCAGCAATTTTACATGGAATTTGATGGCCAGTAGAGCTGAAAACTATGCTCATGTGTCAAGATACAAGTGGAAGCAAGAGTGACAAGCTCAGTGGCCTTAGGGTATGGAAGGATGGACTAATGCTTTGTGGGTGTCCCTACTGCTGGCTAGTTAAGAAACAGATGGAGAATCAAATTCTAGGCATGAGCCTAGAAGTGAGTTCTCAGTGAATTGTCAGCCAGCACATGACAGATGCAGGTAAATCACAAAGATTTTAAAAGAAAAATAATTTACAAAAGTTCTCTCAACAAGGGTGTCAAAGCACAATCTATGGCAACTTGGAGGAATGAGGGGTGAGGACAGTCTTATGGAATGAAGCATCTTGAGGTTTCTAGTCAGAAAGAATTGGTTATGTTGTGCCACTAGGTGACTATATCCTGTCACTGTTACTTTAGTGGAAAAATTAGTCTGAATCATTATCATGGGCCTTTGTGCTGTGCTAGGCTTACTCTCTGTCTCTCTCAAGGATGTACAGAAATGCATTTCTTCTTCCATAACATTGCATACAGCAATTGCTAAATTCAACACAGAAGTTCAACCCAGGAAGCCCAATGCACTCTTCTGCTGTTTTTTCTGGTGCAGGTGTGTTTCATTCTGCTGCTGTTGATTTTCATGACATCTGCATCAATTTTGCTGAGCAGAGTTCAGACACAGAGGAGCTTTTCCTGCCCCAAAGAAGACAAGGCAGGGAAAGAGTGAAAAAGGCAACAGTCTTCCTACAACAGAGCAGCTTGTATATGATCACCTAGCCTGGGGAGGAGGGCTCAACTTTTCTGGGTCTTAACCAGTGCTCCAGTCTGTTTTGCCCTGTATCCCCCAGGGGCTGCTAGGCCTGTTTTTTTGCATTCTGAACTACAGTAATGCATGCACAACCCTTCAGAATACTAACGAGGTAAAGCAGAAATAGGTTGGTACAGTGGAATGTCATGGAAGGAAAATCAAGTACTTCAGGGGATTACTTTTTATACCCTTTCAATGTAAAAGAATTCTCAAATTACATGAACGAAATCCCTGCACAGCATCAGTTATCCAGGTTTGCAGGAAAACAACATCTGAAAACATGCTAGGAAAGAGAAAGAGAGAGGAACTTAGGGATCAAATTTTAATGAAGCAGATGCACCTCAAGTCCGTTGAGTATTATTCCAGCACACTTACGGTCATTGCTCTCTCCAAGGATTCTCTGCCAGCAGTGCAGACCTGCAGCTGGGAGTCTCCAGGAGCCATCAGGCCAAAGGCAAAGCCACCTTACTGCTTCTTTCTGCCTCCCTGTTGTCTCTGCCTTGTAGCTGGTTCAGGTTACAGGGCTCAGGGCCCTTCTGCAGTTCTCCTGGCAAAAAGAAGGCTTGTGTCCACTGCCTTCTTCTGCAGCCTCTGTCCATGCCACACTTTGTAGAAAGGCATCTTTTATTACTGCCTAGGGCAGTGCTTCTCAACTGGATGTAAATTGTCAGGCTATGTGAAATTCAAAGATTTGTGTTGATTTATACAACTGAGAAGCTGACTCAGAAGCTGGTACAGTCCTTACATCGAGTCACAGAATGTTAGGGATTGGAAGTAAATACGTTTTGGCCTGCATTCCTCACATACATCATGAGAGAGGCTCTGGGCAGGAAGCCCCAGAGGTAAGTGAGGTCCCCTTGGCTGCACTGTGCGGTGGGGAGCCTTTCTCCTCCATCCAGTCTTGATGAATTAGGAAGGACTTAGAGAGAGCTTTTGTTACCCTGCTGAAGATGGGATGAGAGAGAAGCTGTGTAAAGCAGGAGGAATTGGATGTGGCTGGACAGGTTGCAAAGAGGTGGAGGATAGTGGCTGCGGTTCAAGGTCTTTCATTTTCATTAAAGAAACCTACCTACAGCTCAGTGGCTCTTCCACCGTGGACTGAACAAAGGTGCTTAATGACAGTCATCTATCAGCTGTCCACATTTTAAGCTTTGAGATGTCTCTATTCCCAGAGCTCCTTGCCATGACAAGGCTAATTGTATAATTATAATGCTATACCAACCCCTCCTGACATGCTCACACTGGCAAGGACCGGGGCTGAGGGCTGTGATAATTATCACTGCAAGCAATGACATTAGCATAAATGTAGTTTACTAATGGGGCTGCTCTATTAGGAAGTGCAGTGTACAGAAGAGTAGGATCTAAACCAAGGGCTACAAAATTAGAGCCATATTGAAACAAGGCTTTAATTGTGTGGAGGAGAAAAATCAAAATGGGTGAGGAAAGTATCATTTTACTCTCCTGAATCCCTCTGTGCAGTTTTCTTACTCCTATTCATTATGACTTTTTTTTCTCACTCTGCTGGAAAGCTTGGATACCCAGAGATGGAAGTGGTTCAGAGGGGAATTACCCCATCTTGCCCATGCCAAGGGACTTTTTTGGTGCCCTTCGGAACAGTAGGCACAGTATTCTGTGTTTTCCTGCATAATTATGTACCTATTTATGGAGACTTTTCTGCAGTTTCCCTCCCTTTCCCCACCAGTCATTTCATTTGTCATTTTGAACTGGTTTAGTAACTTTATCTTTTCTGCCAAATCCAGTTGCCCACAGGAGAAGTTTCCCATGAAAAGCATTAAAATGAAGGAACACTTGATAAAATTAATCATCTTAGATGTTGAATGAGATTTTTTTTTCCTTTCCTTAATTCCTTTCTTTCTCCTTTCATCTCAGGCTGTCTAGTCACCAAATTCACACTCTCTCTGTAGTTTTGTTGTTTATTTTCTTTACTTGTGCCTTTCCCTCACTTACACAGTGTTTCGTGTCAATTTCAGTTTCCTGTTACTTCTTCTTTAGTGTCATCGTTTTTCCTTCATTCTCATTCTCTGGCTGCTTGGTTCCCTGTGGCTGGTACCCATTTGGTGCTTGGGAAGTGCAGGAGCATTATGCCTGCCACCCACCAGAGTGGTTGTGGTGTCATGTCTCATTGCAGGGTTTGGACAGAACCCATTTCCTCATTTCTCTCATAATAATGCATTTGGTTTTGATGGTTTTCATACAGTCTGATGACTCCTTGAACCCTGTGTACTCTTTGAGTTTGCAGGGGAGGGATATTTAAATCTGAAAGATTGTATTAGAACTACAGGAACAAAAATGTAAGATGGTGTTTATATAAAAGTTACAGTGATGTCTTTCATCTGGCATTGTGCTCTGATTCACTAAGGCTGTTTTGCATGCTATAATAACCTCAGGATGATAGTATTTGAGCTGTTTCTGGTCTTTACTGTGTGTGTGTATATATATTCTTTTTGGTCGTTAGCTCTAAAGTTGGGTGGAATGACTCAACCTTTGAAGGTGACTCTCTCTCCACTGCCTATGCTGCCTAGAAGACAAGCGTAGGCTAACCTTGTACCTTTCTGACAGCTTAATTTACAGATGGGTAAATGTGAAGGGTGTGGGTGATGACAAGGACACAGGGAATCTGGGACAAAGGTACTGGAGGACTAAGCTAAGGTTGGAACTACTAACGCAGGTGTGGTTGAAAATCTTTTCTGCACAGCATGGTGCATACTGTGTCAGCCAGCTGTGCTGTGTATAAGGTCCTGTGAGCAGGAATGTTAACTTGCTTTCAGCTTGTCAGAGACCAGGAGAGGTTTATAGTGGGTAGTACTCATTCTTTCTCCAGTCTTATTGTGACTACTTATGGATTATCTAAGCTTTCTCATCCCCCAAAAAAATCCAGCGTTCCCCAAACCAGTTCCATGGTTCATGTTTGTTTTGTTGGTTTTGGTTATGTTCATGTTTGTTTTGTTGGTTTTGTTTTTGTAGTGTGGTTGGGGTTTTTTTTTAAGTGAAGAGAGGTAGGATTTTTAGCCATTTACAAATCACAATGGCCTTTGCAAAGACAGAGAAGGGAACAATTTATTGTCCAGAGATAGGCAATTTATTGCTTTGTTAAATGGAAGCTGCACTTAGCACTGACGTTTATGGGGTCTCTGGTATTGGGGACTCAACCGGCTCAGTCTGCACAAGCCCCTCAGGCTGCCTTTGCCTGACCAGACTGGCATTCTCATCAAGCACGGAGCTGCACTGGGGGGGAAATTACATTTTTCCTAGCAGTCCCCAACAGACTGGCTTGGAAAAGCATTATTGAAAACCACTCCTAAATCAAATTCAAGATATTATAGGAGCACCTACTAAGGTCTGTCAGGATTTCCATTATAAGCCCATATTTTTCAGGTTTATAACTCGACCATAAAATTCTGCTGTGGACTGTGACTTGGCATAAAATGTCTCACCCCAAAGCGTTTTTATTATTATTATTCAAGAAAGACATGTATTTGGCTATTTTTAAGTTGCTGGAGTTTGGAAACAAAAGCTGTATTTTTTTCTATATATAACCATAAATTAAAATGCTTTTTTTCCCTAGTGCTGACTGCTTTTCTTTCAACGTTGTATTTTATAAAACAACTTAGCTTGCTTGGATAGCTGTAAAAAATAGAAAGTCAAGGCATTGATGTTTAAAGGCAGTTTTGCAGACTACCGCAGTATACACGTGCTCCACAAAAGCCTGCTCCTAAAACCACATAAAGAATCTTCAGGAAATTCTACAAGGCCATTTGCAAACAGATCTGGGGTTCTGTGGGTATGCCCACATCTGAATAGAGCTTAGCCTTCACAGTTAGCTAGATCTCCAAATTCTCCTGGGTAATTCAATAGCCTTTTTTGTACAAGAAAAAAAAAACCCAATCTGTTGAAAGAGAAAGGAGATGCTAGACAGGAGCTGTTCCACATGAGGGATATGATCCATAAGTATGAGATAAAAAAGTTTCCAAAAAATGCTGGAATGGGATACCTGACATGGAAAATCTGAAACTAAGTCCCCCTGAGACATAGCAATGAACCCTCAACAGGGAACAGCCATCAGTGAAACAACCCCTCACCAAACCAGGGATAGAAGGGCAGTGTAGCTGAAAGGATACACTTCCCAGGGGTGCCATGTGTGCTCCTGTGTGACGCAGAAGAGCAAGGTGAGCCTGCTTAACGCAAAGTGAGAGGGGAGAAGACACTTCCATGTGGCTGCTGGCACTGTTTCAGGTGCCAGCCAGCCCTCAAACCTGCAGGGTCATTGGGCAGTCAGGTGTCATTAGTCAACACTCTCCTGCTTTCCAACAGCCCATCTGTTTCTGTCTAGCCTGTTTGTGCAAATGAGCTCTCAGCATGCAGCAGTTCTCACTGTAGTTCGCTTTTCTTTCTTCATCCTGTGACCTTCGTGCTTCTGTAAACTTTACCTTTGCCTATGGACCAAAGCAAAATCCTCGCTGCTTCTAATATTTGTATTTACTAACCATCCATGCTAGCAAACAAACAGAGGAGGTTACATTCCATACAGTACATGACTTAAAATGGAGGTCTTTTTAACATTTATGTCTTCTGATTATGGGGAAGATAGGATTGGGTTTTGTATCCCCTGATATTGAGCGTTGAAGAAATGTACTGCCCTTAACTGCAACAGTCTGAACAGTTCTGAATTTTCCATATGAAGACATCTACAGCTGACACTTTCATGAACACTTTTGTTCCTTTTTTTTTTTTCAAAATGGTTTTTTTGTAAGCTTGTTTCACACATATAACCAAAGCAGTTTTTAGAGAAGTCAACTTTATTTTTCAGAAAAAAAAAAATAAATTTGACCAACATTTCCTGGAAACCTGTTTATATTACTAAAATGCTGCACTGTAATACAATTTGGGGTTGTATTTAGGCTCCACTTGAATTACATACGCTATGAGTTCCTTCACATAAGGATTTGCCCACAGCACTGGCTCCCATGTCAGTGTTCAGTAAACCAATTCAAATTGCATGATAGCATGACCCAGTTGATGGGGGTACAGAAATTAAACATAAGCTATCAGAAGGGGACTTGAAAAGGCAGAAAGTACGTGAATTTCCATCTGTTTGTAAGTGGATATTGTTCAAGAGCTGGATGTCACTGAAGGAGGAGTTTTGACCTTGTGAGCAGACAGGAACAGTGCAGTACAACCTGGCAAATGATAGTTGACAGTGATTGTAAGTTCAGGCTTTGAGGGGTGGCAGAAATCTGAGCATGCTGCCATGCTCTCCTGGCTCTGGGAATGCCTGCAGAGGCTGGTGTAGCACACAGAGCATCTCTGCGCTCCCGAGAGCAGCTGACGCCGGCATCCCTGTGGATCACCTGTATGTGCACCACCGGCTCTGGTGGTGAGAAAGCCTGACATGGAGTCCTCCTGTTTTGTCTGCTGGGTTGTTGTTGCCTACATATGTGAGCGTGTGAAGTCATAAAAGAGCTTTGCATGTCTGTGTTGCAAAGCCGCTGGGACTTGGCCATAAGAACATTGCACTTAAAGCAGCTCAACTTGGAGTCATCCTGTGCTTTACATTGTCATTGTTGGTCTCCTCTGTCATCCTTGGTTGCCATCAGAATGGTGCTCTGTTCCCACCTTGCAGTCCTAAGGCATGTCTACTAAGCAGGGGATTATCTTTGTCCTAGTAGATGAGGAACTGTAGAGTCAAGAGACCATGCAGTGTGTGGCAAGATGCTTAAGCTGGAGCCAATGTCTTTATTTTCCAAAATGTAGAGCTCATTTGAGCAATCTTGAACAATCTTGTCTTTCCACAAGGCATAAATGCTATTTATATACACAAGATGAATAGAGGATTTTGTGTTTCCAAGCTGGAAGAAACATCTTCTTTTTTTCTTTTTTTTTTTATTTTGTTTTGTGGGGGGTTTTTTGTTTGTTTTTGCATATTTTCTTTTTTTTTCTGTATGTTCTGACTTGAACCCCTCTGGGTAACAGTGAAAAGCATCCACTTGTACCCAAAATGTGAAATAATGATGCAGCAGATGTAGTGGTTTGGGGGCATGCAAAGTTCTTTGTGTTAGAGGAGATGTTTGGGTGTATTTAGTTTAGCTAAGTGAATCTGTGCATGCTGAGTGTTAGCTATAAATTTGGCATGGTTAAATGCCCAAGAGGGAAACAAGTATGTAAGGTAAAGGACAACACTGGCATGAGAATGAATGAGTCTTAACTGGCTAAGAATAAATTTAGAATGGAGATTAGAAGAAGGTTATTAGCCACTGTAAGTGGTAAGGTTCTCCAACCTTCTTGTAGAAATAATGGAGACAAAATAATGAATGGTTTTTGAGATGGAACTTGGTAAGTTTATGAAGCGGATTTGGAGTGAATGGCACAACTACTTTCAAGGGGCAAAATTTGATGATACAGTTACTTCTAGTTCCCTGTTTTGAAGCTGAGTAATGGGCCGGGAATAAATGATGAAAGGTGTTGTTCCCACGCTTTGCTGGGGGGAAGCCCAGGTCAGATACTTGGAGCTTCTTCTGATAGAGATCAGGTTGTGTTTCACACTGTGGATTGTTTCTTGCTTCTCTGTTTCTTTCTCACCTTCTTCATTCTTAATTTAAATTAAATCAGATTCGGATTCCATTAGCTGAACTGAATAATGCATTACTCCAAGTTTTAGTTGAAATCAGAAGCCCACTGATGCAGTGATGATGCTTTTCTTGTGAGTAAACAGATCAGAATCCATCTCATGTATCTTTAGCTTGCTTCACTCGAAGAAAAATGTTTTCACTTCAGCTCTTTTTTTCCCTGTTGCCTTTGCTAGAGCTTGCTATCAGTAAGTCACAGTATGTGTACAGTACGTGGAAAATACACATAATGGAATGATTTAATTAAGAGTTTATTGCATGTGAACATAAGTGTTCTAGTTTGTGTTGTAGACTAATGACCCACAACGTTTCTTTTGCAAAACTGATGGTTCAGGGGAAAGATGAACTAACAGTGTCTTTAATGCTACATTTAAAAATACTTCATTATAGTTTTGAGCTCACCCACCTAGACAATATTTCATTGCAGAGCGAGTTTGTTCCATGTTCTCTGAGTCTTTTGCCATCTGTCTTGCCTTCCAGCTCTCTGTTTCTCATGAGATACTCAGACCTACACATCTTTTTGAACTACCACAGTAATGTCTCCTGCTTTGTCAGTCACGGTTCTTGTGTCCCTCCTGTTGGTTATGAATTCCTTCTTACTCTCTGTCTTACAAGTACAGCTTGTTACCTCCTTCTCTGTAATCTCTCCAATTTTTAATTGGACTTTCCCATATACTCATCTGTCTTTTTAAGACTAAAATCTTTAATAATGGTGCTAATCTCTGCTATGGTATCTTGTTTCTTGAATTATAAGACTAATACTGATTCTATTTATTTCTCATTTTAAAGCCATGAGTGTCAGAAAGAGAGGACATTTAATCACAGAAACAGTTGAAAAACGTATTTTTGACAGCTTTACTTTGCTACTTTGTTGTGTTTGGTTTTTTTTTTTCTTTGCCTCCTGCTCTGGTGTAAGCATACATATAAATGGTGGTTGTTTCTCTTCATATTCATCTCCCATTATGTGCTGGGAGATAGCTCTGAGCTGGGATAAATTGTCTTTGAAGTCAATGGCGCTACACTGAGTGGTGCAAGCTGAAGTTCTGTCATTCAGGGTGTTCTCCATATATGTTAGTTAACTAAGCTACATTTTCTTTACATCTATTTCCTATAAACATAATGACAAGGAAAAAAAGCAGAAGGATGTTAACAAATGGGAATGTTTGGTACCTGTGCATTAACCAACGCCTTTTTTAGGAGCATATTGCAACTTGGATGAGAGATTTGTGACAAATTAAGCAGCTTTTTCTCATTAACTTATATTCTGTTATAAACTGGGCGTTGTGAGATCTTCAGACTCATCTAAGCTCTTCCACTTTACCAAGTTGATCGTTAAAGAGTAAGTGTGCATTTATTCAAAAAGTATTGTCTTGTTATTTTAATTTAATTTATCAGAGCTTTATTTCAGTATTCTGTTAATTATCACAGAATCACAGAATGTTATGGATCCATTCTAGCACATGAGTTAAATCATATAATTTTTTAGTCTTTGCCTACTTTAGAATCACTTCTTACTGTAGTCTTTCTTGGTGTGTTTTAAGTAATCTTGAGGTGAGGGTTTTTAGGAAATTTTTACTTTGTCTTCTTGGAATACTGTTGCAATACAGTCCTTCAGATGCAAACTGAGGAAAGCAATCAGTTACCCATTAATAAGCTGCCTTGGAATCATCAGACTCTTTGTTTTTACATAGGGAAGCGTTGATTGGGTTTTAATCTTTGTGCAAATCCACGCCCCACCAGCACTCCCAACTCTTTGTTGTTGCCTTCCAAAGAGGCAGGATTTTACCTTGCTTTCCTTGCCTTCTTTGCCAAAACTTCGGAGTAAAATACATCTTTGACATAGTTACAGCCTTTTCCAGCCTGCTGCCATCCCGTGGCCCCTGACTGTCACATTTTAGATGGAGACCCAGAGTTCTCTTTGTTAGTATAAGGCTTTAAACTGCTTCTCTGTGACTGAAAAGACTGACTTTGGTTTAGTACTGTTCTTTCTCAGGGACCACAACAGAGTTAAATGATGGTCAGCCAGTGATTTCATGAAGCTCAGCTATTTTAGGATTAAATTGCAGAAAATTATAATAAATAAGCAATCTATAAAGCATGCAGGCTTTGATGCTTAGTCAAATGCAGTCCTACCAGACACCTTTCTGTGTTTTCTCTTTCTTACAAATGATTTAGAAAAATAGCTTCTGGGTTTGTCCAGTTCAGCTGGTGATTTGTGTTCTTGTAAAACTCTCCAAGGTGTTTTGCATATTGTTTGACTGTTTGGAGCTGGTTTCAATTTGACTTCCCATCTTTAAACCCATTCATACAGCAGCAGCAAACATATGGGGAAGCTCCTTTTGCCTGACAGAACTGGCCAGTTTTCAGAATTTCAACATTTGAATAACAACAACAACAAAAAATCATCAATATAGGTCTGA
>VYZU01064690.1:3529-16510 GCA_013401355.1 Ceyx cyanopectus | reverse complement strand
CTTGTTACCTCCTTCTCTGTAATCTCTCCAATTTTTAATTGGACTTTCCCATATACTCATCTGTCTTTTTAAGACTAAAATCTTTAATAATGGTGCTAATCTCTGCTATGGTATCTTGTTTCTTGAATTATAAGACTAATACTGATTCTATTTATTTCTCATTTTAAAGCCATGAGTGTCAGAAAGAGAGGACATTTAATCACAGAAACAGTTGAAAAACGTATTTTTGACAGCTTTACTTTGCTACTTTGTTGTGTTTGGTTTTTTTTTTTCTT
This sequence comes from Ceyx cyanopectus, assembly GCA_013401355.1. Classification (NCBI taxonomy): domain Eukaryota; kingdom Metazoa; phylum Chordata; class Aves; order Coraciiformes; family Alcedinidae; genus Ceyx; species Ceyx cyanopectus. The sequence goes on along the minus strand of VYZU01064690.1, from coordinate 16,235 downwards.
TGCCTCCTGCTCTGGTGTAAGCATACATATAAATGGTGGTTGTTTCTCTTCATATTCATCTCCCATTATGTGCTGGGAGATAGCTCTGAGCTGGGATAAATTGTCTTTGAAGTCAATGGCGCTACACTGAGTGGTGCAAGCTGAAGTTCTGTCATTCAGGGTGTTCTCCATATATGTTAGTTAACTAAGCTACATTTTCTTTACATCTATTTCCTATAAACATAATGACAAGGAAAAAAAGCAGAAGGATGTTAACAAATGGGAATGTTTGGTACCTGTGCATTAACCAACGCCTTTTTTAGGAGCATATTGCAACTTGGATGAGAGATTTGTGACAAATTAAGCAGCTTTTTCTCATTAACTTATATTCTGTTATAAACTGGGCGTTGTGAGATCTTCAGACTCATCTAAGCTCTTCCACTTTACCAAGTTGATCGTTAAAGAGTAAGTGTGCATTTATTCAAAAAGTATTGTCTTGTTATTTTAATTTAATTTATCAGAGCTTTATTTCAGTATTCTGTTAATTATCACAGAATCACAGAATGTTATGGATCCATTCTAGCACATGAGTTAAATCATATAATTTTTTAGTCTTTGCCTACTTTAGAATCACTTCTTACTGTAGTCTTTCTTGGTGTGTTTTAAGTAATCTTGAGGTGAGGGTTTTTAGGAAATTTTTACTTTGTCTTCTTGGAATACTGTTGCAATACAGTCCTTCAGATGCAAACTGAGGAAAGCAATCAGTTACCCATTAATAAGCTGCCTTGGAATCATCAGACTCTTTGTTTTTACATAGGGAAGCGTTGATTGGGTTTTAATCTTTGTGCAAATCCACGCCCCACCAGCACTCCCAACTCTTTGTTGTTGCCTTCCAAAGAGGCAGGATTTTACCTTGCTTTCCTTGCCTTCTTTGCCAAAACTTCGGAGTAAAATACATCTTTGACATAGTTACAGCCTTTTCCAGCCTGCTGCCATCCCGTGGCCCCTGACTGTCACATTTTAGATGGAGACCCAGAGTTCTCTTTGTTAGTATAAGGCTTTAAACTGCTTCTCTGTGACTGAAAAGACTGACTTTGGTTTAGTACTGTTCTTTCTCAGGGACCACAACAGAGTTAAATGATGGTCAGCCAGTGATTTCATGAAGCTCAGCTATTTTAGGATTAAATTGCAGAAAATTATAATAAATAAGCAATCTATAAAGCATGCAGGCTTTGATGCTTAGTCAAATGCAGTCCTACCAGACACCTTTCTGTGTTTTCTCTTTCTTACAAATGATTTAGAAAAATAGCTTCTGGGTTTGTCCAGTTCAGCTGGTGATTTGTGTTCTTGTAAAACTCTCCAAGGTGTTTTGCATATTGTTTGACTGTTTGGAGCTGGTTTCAATTTGACTTCCCATCTTTAAACCCATTCATACAGCAGCAGCAAACATATGGGGAAGCTCCTTTTGCCTGACAGAACTGGCCAGTTTTCAGAATTTCAACATTTGAATAACAAAAAAAGATTATACTTTTAAAAAGAAGCTGCAAAAATGCACTTGGAGTATTTAATCTTGAAATAAATTTAAGCAAGTTCATTTTAAATATATTAATTTTATATTTTACTTTATTTCCCAGAAGATATAATATGGTGTGTCAAGTGTATCATATTATAACATACCTGATTCTGATAGATAGATATATATAAAATATAAAGAAATTGATACTTCCACTATGTATGGTGCCATATTATGATTATGGGTGTAGATCTGTCATAAGACTATAAAATAATGCAAAATTATTTGAGGAAAAGGAGAGAATTTTTAAAATTTAAAAGCTCTTAACTGTATGAAGAATTAATATCAGGGTTTTACCACTGATGATGTGTCAGTACAGTTGTAATAATTACATCATAAGCTTCACAGAGAAACAAAACTATCTGCATTTGGGTTTGGGAGAAGCCAAAGGTCTTGTGGTGTGCAGAAGCATGAATAGTGGCTTGCAACTGAAGAGTAGAGAATGTGAAGTCTCCTGGCACTTAAAATAAATTTAACTTCAGACTGCTTTTTATTTCATAGCTAGTGTGGGTAAGGAACCTTTGAGGAGGTGCTTTCTAATTTCTAATCATATTCATGAATCACAGTCTTTCACTCCTTCCAGGCTGCACACAGTGAGATGAAATACAGTTTTTAATCTTGAATGTTTTCCCCATAAAAAAATATTAAGGTGAAGAAAAGATTACTTACTTTTTAAAGCAGTAGATGACAAAATGTCATTGATTCTTAAGCAAAAACCTAGTCTAGCCTGTTGCTTGCATTCTCTCTTCAGTTGCACCTGCCCTCAGTGTCAGTTTAAAAGTGATGATTCAAATGGGAGTCCCCTAACCTCCAAGATGGGAGGTTAGAAAGGTGTGGGTTCTGTTGCTGGCTGGTTTTTAGAATTTATTTTTAATTATTTTAATGAGGTTTAACACATTAGTTGAACTCCTGTATAAATAAATATATAGTGAATAAGTTTCCACCTGGCAGCTGACATAGAGTAACCAAACACATGCTACAGCTTTCTTTACTTGCACAAAAATGTGGTTATTAATGTGAGGTCCCTTTTAGGTAAACTTTCTAGCTAAAGGTGGTTTACATTAATCAGTTCTGTGCAGTTTTCACTATGGGCTGAGACACACACAGTGTTTTATCAAACCACAGCTGGCAGGATAAGTCTGGGATGTGATAATATCTGTCTAAATAAGTGTGGAATATGCATTAACATCAGGATTAAATCTTGTGTGTTGAATATGCCTCATAGCTCATTTTCTCAAGTTACATAGACATGTATTTCCATCTCAACCCTTTTTTTACATCTCATTATCTCTCTATTTCGATCAGGAACATTTCTTGGCAAAGTCAAAAGTGTTTGAGCTATTTACAATGTTAAAAAATACTGTAAGAATGATTAGGAGCACACATATGTAGCTGTGCAGTTACACCATCAAATGTAAATATTCAGCTTTCCAGGTGCAGTTGATACAGACAGCAACTCATCATTTATGAAGCCCAAGAAACACACCAGAAATGGGTAACAGAGACTCATAAGCACTCTGCTTGGTAATTGATAGAAGGATAGCTAATGGGTATTTTGAGCCCAACAGCAAATTGCAGGTTGTTAAGAGCAGCAGGTGTTTTAGCTTCAGTAGATTTGTACCACACTACTTTTTCTAAAGTTTCTGATAGAACAAGTTGAGTAGCAGAAAATGCTTCTCTGTGTAGGTGTCTTCTGCATAGTTTCTAAAACAGAATCCCTGGCTTATTGGCAAGTACTTTTTGTGATTCTTCAGCAGGTGGGGGGGAACACCAAGCAAAAACCCAGAGGAAAGACAGCCCCTCATTTTGGACATCAGGAGTCTCCAGAAGAGTCACACTTTTTGCTGTTCTGTATGAGTCTGGAAATTCTACTTTACAGCTGCTGATGTACTTCATATGGACATGGCTGGCACTTCTCTTCATTCTACTTAGCAGCCAGAGAAAAACTATCTGAATGTTTATGTATCCAAAGCTTTTCCCATTCTAGGAAGCAGATTTTCCTGACCAGCTACAATCTTTCAAAGGTGTTTGGGTTTAAGTATGGTGATTCAGTAGCAAAACTGGAACCTAAAAGCCCAGGTAAATGTTACTTACTTCATCTTTATCTATATGCTGATGTCTCTATGCAGATCACATTCCCTTTTTACATCTATCACCTTGCTGATGCTCATTTGCCTTGGCATTTGGAAAGGCTTCTTCTCGGATAACATCACAAAGAACAAGTTCTGAAATTGAACTAGCCTTTGTGGAAACTGGTAGAAGGCATGTAAAACTATTTCATTTATTAGTACAGCATGCCATTTAAAAGGGAAGTTATAAATGTCTTTCCAAAGCTTGCCATTTCTAATTAGGTTCAGTGCAATTCAGACTTCAGACTCTTGGCTTGTATCGTCATAGAGATTTGAACTAAAATTACAGTTCCATAATAGCCCCATAATACCTCCACAGGGACTAATTTATCTTTTCTTCAAGTACTGGCTGTATTAATATTGCCTAAATGTATCGTTATTGACCATTGGCATGTGTAGGTTGTGCTAGTGAGTTACTGGCATTTTTCTAACATAATTGTTGGCATTTCAACAAAATTTTAATACTTAGATTTTTGTAGAAATCTCAGCCTAGAGTACTGTGGCATTCTGAACTTAAATGTTGCTCTGTTGTCTTGGTACAACCAGTTGTTTCAGTTTTATTTTGAGCAGACTTTAGTAGGAATAGAACGACAGCCAGCGGGAGTGCATTTTTGTCATAAAAATAGTTCTTAAGTTCGTAAGAACAGCCTACTATTTATGCAGCTCGGGATCTGCTTGGTAGTGATAGGCAGAACATACAGACTTCTCAGTGGTGTAGCATTGACTTTCTTCATGGAGAAATGCAGGACTCTCTTCTTACCCAGTTGTGTGCTATGAAGAGCTTACCCTGGCTGGCCAGCCAGAGGTGGTTGACCAGAGGCTGTTTTATGGTTTGAGCTCAGTGTAAGTTCAAGTAATAGTAACAATTGGTCAACTCACAGATCTGGTGGAAGGCCTTCTCATAGCTAGACAGGAATGTGTGATCTTCTGTATCTTTGGGGATAGTTTTATTTATATTTATTTATTTTATGTTTACATTTCTGTTTATTTATCTTATATTTACATTTAAAATTTCATTATAAATTCCTCGCATATGAAGAAACTAGTTGTTTAGAAAACATGACATTTGCAGATTACCAGTTTGTTTTAAAAGTACTTGGAGAAGTAGAATCTGCACTGGTGATAGTCTTGTTTTAAGAAGGCTGGACTAGATGACCTCCAGAGGTCCCTTCTATGTCAGTTCCACAGCACTTCACAGAGAATGTGTGGACTGGTGTGAATTTCTCAGTTGTGTGATTGCCACCTTCTAAGCCCAAATCCTTTCCAGTCACAAGTGAATTAAGATTCTGTACAGGCTTTTTCTGAATCTTAGGTCCTTGTAGATACTGACTTATGACAGGCATTACCCCTTCTGTTACAAATATTGTCTTCTAATCAGTCATTTCAGGTGAAGTAAAGACAGGTAAGAAAGTATAGTTCCAGACTGAGTAATTCTGACTGCTTAGTAAAGGGCAAACAGATATTTCTGTGAGGAGCACTGTTAGAAATAGACATTATCATGGCTACAAAATAGTGTAAAAAATATTCCTGTACTTTCGTGCCTTACATTGGCTCTGAATACTGAAATACTAATCTTCCATTACCTCTGTCTGACAGCAACCATGTGCAGAGCACAAATGTCAAGATGAAAATTAGAAAAAGAGCAAGTGGGGAACAGTGAAAAATCCAAGGGCTGAATATGCACCTTTTCATAGGAAATGTAATTTCCTTAGCAGAAGTTTGAATTCCAAGGACCTCTACTCATAAAGGTGGGGCAAAGCGCTGTCCATCATAGGAAGTCCTAATCTGACTCTTAGTGGGTTTGCCCTAATGTCAAACAGAGGTGCAATTGCTAAAATTATTTTGCATTTTTGCTATTGCACCACTTTTACAAAACACAGCATCAGCTTCCAGTGTTTCTTTTCAACTTCAGGTGCCCCCTTCATTCAATGTACAACCTCTCAAGCACTAAGAGAACAGACCAAAAATACCCCCCTTCTCTCTGTTTCTGGATTGTATTCTGTGAGTTTTAATTTATTTTCTGTTGGTATTCGGTCACCAAAATACTCTGTTATGTTTCTTTTTCTATTTTCCTTTGTATAAAAATAAATGTCAAGATGTTCATTTGAATAATCTTTTTTTTTTTCCTGAAAGGATAGGTACTTTCCTTTCTGTAGTCTCCTGTGTGCTTTCTTCCTGTTTAATGTAACCTTTCATAGATTAAAAAGGCAATGATGTTAATAGAATTGCATAATTGTCAACAGATAATGTTCTCCCAGTGAAATATAGCTATTGAGGCTCAGCTAAAGCATTTGTAGCAAACAAGCATACAGAAACAAAACAAAGATGTTTATTTTCAGTGACACATTTTTGCCATCATNCTCAAGTACCACTTTTACAAAACACAGCATCAGCTTCCAGTGTTTCTTTTCAACTTCAGGTGCCCCCTTCATTCAATGTACAACCTCTCAAGCACTAAGAGAACAGACCAAAAATACCCCCCTTCTCTCTGTTTCTGGATTGCTATTCCAGTTGCCTCATGCACTGTGTACAACAGACACCAAAGCGTTGTCAAAGGAAGATAAAGGGTACTTGAGTGATGTAAAGAGACAGTTAAGTACAGGTCATAAGCTCATCCAGATGTACTTGAACAGATAATGGTTGTAAACAGAATTTTCTGAAACCTCCTAACTGATAACTAATGGGATCTCGAAGGTAGGAAGGTCACTCAATTGTAGTGTCCTAAGCATCAGTACATTCTCTGCTCTCTCAATTGTTGAAGCTTGATGAAAAATACATATGCACATTCATTTCAGTTTGGGAAAGAAGACTACACAATTCTTCCTCATGTATTTGCCCACCATTCTCCCAGAGTTAATTAAAAACCACAGGCTGCAAGTACTCAGTAAGTCAGAGAAGTATTTACCAACTTCCAGAGCTTCATATGCTACCATCCAGTGACTCCAGCTGAAAGGTGACTCTTCAGAAGCAACTAAAGCACTGGAACACTGAGACAATTTTGTAGCCTTGATTAGGGGAGAGACATCTGAGTAGAACTAAGCACAGTATACAGAGTGTATGACCTATTAGATTAGGTAGAGCCTTTTTTCCCCTTCTTTGTGAATTAAGAAAAATAAGCAAATTCTGTCTGGCTGTCATGTTTTTATTGATACTGTCATGCTCGACCTCCAGAGAAATCCTGCAGCTACTCTTGGCTTCTGGCAGTTCCCTCAGGTGTATGGTTTGAAATGCCTGTGCCAGGGCTGTGGTGGTGGGAAGGAGTGTTTGAATTGGGTCTGCTCTCTACAAAGCCCCTGCAACAGGAGCAGCTTGGCTGCTGGAAATCGTGCAGGAATGTCCATCCAGTGCTAGGTCAGCTGGTGGATGTGTTTCATCCTGTGGCTATGAAAGCCATTACGCTACTGGTATTTCAAAAGTAGTTGTTACTTTTGGTTTCCCTAGATTCTTTAGACAGCTACGGGTCTATAGTAACATACAGTGTATTAGATCATCCTCTTCAATCTTCATGGGGCTTTGTCATGAAATGGCTTGTGAAGACAAGTCTACAAAAGAACCATTTCCCAGTTAATCTTATTCATCTTACCCTTGTAAACACATCTGAGCAGAGGAAAGAATTTGTCCTGTCACTTGCATTTATTCTGTGAGTTTTAATTTATTTTCTGTTGGTATTCGGTCACCAAAATACTCTGTTATGTTTCTTTTTCTATTTTCCTTTGTATAAAAATAAATGTCAAGATGTTCATTTGAATAATCTTTTTTTTTTTCCTGAAAGGATAGGTACTTTCCTTTCTGTAGTCTCCTGTGTGCTTTCTTCCTGTTTAATGTAACCTTTCATAGATTAAAAAGGCAATGATGTTAATAGAATTGCATAATTGTCAACAGATAATGTTCTCCCAGTGAAATATAGCTATTGAGGCTCAGCTAAAGCATTTGTAGCAAACAAGCATACAGAAACAAAACAAAGATGTTTATTTTCAGTGACACATTTTTGCCATCATTGGCATCTAATTCCTCAGATATGTCACTCAGCCTCTGCAGGACTGGGACACCAGCATTCCCAGTGCAGCACTTAACTATTGGTAGATGTGATGACTTAAGTACGGAGTGGTAGTGGATGATGAAAGTCAATTGTACAGTATACCTAAAAATATTTTGCTAATGGATATTGACAGTGACAGAGGAAAGGTCTGTTTAGAACTGAGTGGAGGGCTAAAAGCACAAAGCAGTGTGGTCTGTAAAGAGAGGAAACTTAAGAAGGTAAAGGCTATATGATTCTGGAAAGCCAGGGAACCAACATCATCATCATCTCAAAAATAATGAAAAGAAAAATAGCAAAGTAGTGTCTTTCAAAATGCTTTTAGCTGCAAAACCTAGATTTCTTCTTTCTGGATCAAAGTATATCTGTCTAGTTGACACACAATGAAAGTTACTGTTATAATTTCAGCTATAGAAGTATATAAAGATACTTTTAATATTGAAAAAAGTATCTCATAAAAGTTTCTTCAGTTTCTTGTTGCCAATTTCGAGTGAAACCATTAAATGAACCACAGAGTGATAATGGGCATCTTTTCTTGTCTTCTGTGATTGTGTTTGAGACACGTTGCCTCAGTGACATTCAAAATTTGAGCTGTAGATCTCTGGACAGTCGCAGGTAGCAGTGTGCAGGACAGTCACCATCTCATTGTGCACAGCCCCTGAATCCCTGGGGATGTGGCTCCAAGCCCTCTGACTGAATGTTACTGAAAGCTTTTCTTCTACCTCTAGCACCGCTAGAGACAGTCACTGAGACATGAGGTTTGACTCTAGGTGTGGTTGAGAAAAGGACCTTAAAGCAAGTGCTCTAATTTCAGTATGTACTTAGTGTGCCCCTTCACGTGCAGGGAAGTTTTCCTGAACTTGTCTCCCTTGCCTGACTGGTTCTTGGTGTGAATGCCAGTTGCAAACAGATGTGCCAGCTGTGGCCTGAGCTAAACTGGTAGTTTGAAATGAGGAAGACCCCTAACTCCTTCTCTGGAAAAGTAATGCAGAGGTACTGTAACCTGGGTTATTAAACTGTGACAAACACTCAGGAAGGAGTTTTTTAATTCGATTTTGATTTAAAATACTCTAATACAAGGTATTATCAAGGTATTGTCTAGATGATCCTGCTCTGTCAGGGGGGTTGGACCAGATGACCTTCTGAGGTCCCTTCCAGCCCCTGACATTCTGTGATTCTGTGTTTTTCCAAAAGCAGTAAAACATCGTTTATTCATTTATGTACATGTTCATCTTCATAAATATCTGTATTGAGAGAGTCAGCAGGGTTAGATTTGGATGTATGGAAAGGCTTTGTGCTCACCCAAAAACAATAAGAAGAATGTGCAATGTATTCAGTATTCACTGAAGTTTCTGAATCTCATTCTGTGCTTTTGCTGCCAAGAAGCGAGTGCTGGATGTGGTGCCACTGCTGTGTTACTACTCCCACTAGAGGGACTGTGCTCTGGTTTTCAGTGGAAACTCAACATCCGGAACTACTCCTGGGCCTTTGAAAAGCTTCTCTAGGAATAGCATTGTTGTATTTAAAGTGGTCATCAAATCTTGTTCCTGTATCTCTAGAAGCAGAGAGAGGGGAATTTGTTATGTGCTTCAGCAGCCCAGCAGCATTGTTTAGGACAGGGATGCAGGGGGGCTGTCTCTGAAGTGTGTCCAGTGGTACAAAGCAGTTACAAAACACACTAGTGCTGTCTTAAAAGAGTCCAGTATGTTTCAGTTGATAAAATAAATCTCAAACGCAAGTTTCCAACTGCACTAGAGAAGGATAGTTATGTATAACAGAAGGGATGATGTTAAGTGCAAAGCTCGTCCCACCAGCTTCTATTAGGGGGATTTTGAATTTCAGACAAAGCCTAACAATAATAATTTGAGGTTGCATGAAGGTTAATGTTGTTTAGGCAGATGGTGAATTGCATATTCAACCTGTTGTCACAATAATGAATGTGTTTGAAAAGATGTTTGTGTGGCAAATAGGAGCAAAATGAAATGCAATGCACACATGCGTGCACACACAGATTTAGCATTGCTGGCTGTGGCTCATGTATGCACATACATATGTGTATGTTTGAAAGGATTTGGTATTGACCCATTGCCACAAATCAGTATGAGAAGCAGAACTATAGTTTTAAAAGAATGCACTGTTCATACTGAACTGCCATCATTTTGCCTGACAGCAATGACAGAAGCATTTGATCTGACTCAGGCAGAATTTTATGGCCCTATTAAACTTAATTTCCACCCTCCTCTACCACATACATTTTTCTTACCCTTCTCCTTTCATTTTACAACGTCATGGCAAAGTAGCCCGCAAAATGAGTGTGTTTTTTTTCTGAGGCCTGGAGTGTTCAGCCAAGTGTTTCTCCGCTGCTTTGAAGCTCTCTGGGTCTTTACTCCTTGAGAGCCATTTTAGAAAAGAGAGTGGCTCTACAAAAAGATTAGAATGAAGTTCTATCTTCCCATTCAGACATTTAGTCAAAATAATACAAACACAGAGCCTTAATCACAGCATCACAGAATGTTAGGGGTTGGAAGGGACCTAGAAGATCATCTAGTCCAACCTCCCTGTTAGAGCAGGATCACCTAGACAACCTTTTGATATAAATCCCTTTAAAAAGTTGTTAATTAATTCCCTTGCACTGTAAATCCATTGGAGTCAAAGCCTCTATGGGTATTTGTTCAAGCTAAATAAAAACGGTATGGGAGGCTAGCCACACCAGTGCTGTAAAATCATTTTGCTTATTAACAAGAACATTGCTTTTGAAAACAATTCCCAATCGGATGTACCTGTTAAGTATTAATCTGCATTTTCTGGGATAGTTGTCAGCACCTGATTAAGAATCTTATACACAATAATTCTCTGTGAGATTTTTCACCTTTTTTCCTTAGATTATCAAGCCTAAGTAGTCCTCCTTTTGTCATATTTGGACATTTCTGGATCTATTGAAGTCAATTACAGAAAACTGAAAATAACATAAATGGGCACTGCTTCAGAATTTATGTTGTACATTAAATCAAAAAGATATTTAGGATCCTTGCAGCTTTTTCAGGCTATATCAGTTCCATTCATCCCTGTCATATCTGTGTATGTCTGCAACTTTCACTCAAAAGACTGAGGGACATCATTACTGAATGTGTAGGAATCATGTAGAAAATGCCTTCTGCATTTACACAAATCCACCAATCTATAGCTGAAGAAAAATGACGTTTTTTATAGATAGAGGCAAAGAAAAGATACAGAGGAAGCCAAAACTCTTAACACAGCCTTTTCAGGGATTGAAACTCTTTATGAGGTAAGGTTATGTGTCTAGTGAAGAGAGAATTTTTCATTTGAACTTTTAACAGATTNACATTCTGTGATTCTGTGTTTTTCCAAAAGCAGTAAAACATCGTTTATTCATTTATGTACATGTTCATCTTCATAAATATCTGTATTGAGAGAGTCAGCAGGGTTAGATTTGGATGTATGGAAAGGCTTTGTGCTCACCCAAAAACAATAAGAAGAATGTGCAATGTATTCAGTATTCACTGAAGTTTCTGAATCTCATTCTGTGCTTTTGCTGCCAAGAAGCGAGTGCTGGATGTGGTGCCACTGCTGTGTTACTACTCCCACTAGAGGGACTGTGCTCTGGTTTTCAGTGGAAACTCAACATCCGGAACTACTCCTGGGCCTTTGAAAAGCTTCTCTAGGAATAGCATTGTTGTATTTAAAGTGGTCATCAAATCTTGTTCCTGTATCTCTAGAAGCAGAGAGAGGGGAATTTGTTATGTGCTTCAGCAGCCCAGCAGCATTGTTTAGGACAGGGATGCAGGGGGGCTGTCTCTGAAGTGTGTCCAGTGGTACAAAGCAGTTACAAAACACACTAGTGCTGTCTTAAAAGAGTCCAGTATGTTTCAGTTGATAAAATAAATCTCAAACGCAAGTTTCCAACTGCACTAGAGAAGGATAGTTATGTATAACAGAAGGGATGATGTTAAGTGCAAAGCTCGTCCCACCAGCTTCTATTAGGGGGATTTTGAATTTCAGACAAAGCCTAACAATAATAATTTGAGGTTGCATGAAGGTTAATGTTGTTTAGGCAGATGGTGAATTGCATATTCAACCTGTTGTCACAATAATGAATGTGTTTGAAAAGATGTTTGTGTGGCAAATAGGAGCAAAATGAAATGCAATGCACACATGCGTGCACACACAGATTTAGCATTGCTGGCTGTGGCTCATGTATGCACATACATATGTGTATGTTTGAAAGGATTTGGTATTGACCCATTGCCACAAATCAGTATGAGAAGCAGAACTATAGTTTTAAAAGAATGCACTGTTCATACTGAACTGCCATCATTTTGCCTGACAGCAATGACAGAAGCATTTGATCTGACTCAGGCAGAATTTTATGGCCCTATTAAACTTAATTTCCACCCTCCTCTACCACATACATTTTTCTTACCCTTCTCCTTTCATTTTACAACGTCATGGCAAAGTAGCCCGCAAAATGAGTGTGTTTTTTTTCTGAGGCCTGGAGTGTTCAGCCAAGTGTTTCTCCGCTGCTTTGAAGCTCTCTGGGTCTTTACTCCTTGAGAGCCATTTTAGAAAAGAGAGTGGCTCTACAAAAAGATTAGAATGAAGTTCTATCTTCCCATTCAGACATTTAGTCAAAATAATACAAACACAGAGCCTTAATCACAGCATCACAGAATGTTAGGGGTTGGAAGGGACCTAGAAGATCATCTAGTCCAACCTCCCTGTTAGAGCAGGATCACCTAGACAACCTTTTGATATAAATCCCTTTAAAAAGTTGTTAATTAATTCCCTTGCACTGTAAATCCATTGGAGTCAAAGCCTCTATGGGTATTTGTTCAAGCTAAATAAAAACGGTATGGGAGGCTAGCCATACCAGTGCTGTAAAATCATTTTGCTTATTAACAAGAACATTGCTTTTGAAAACAATTCCCAATCGGATGTACCTGTTAAGTATTAATCTGCATTTTCTGGGAT